>JAWQUT010000121.1:892505-909663 GCA_033807755.1 Ellobium chinense
GGGGGGGGGGGTTATTTATGTTTAGATTTTTATGTGCAAAGTACTTAGGGTAAGAGGTATGGCTAGGTCAAAAAGAAGGGAATAGTGACAGGAAAAGAGGGAGAGAGGGAAGATGCACGTAATAAAGAGAGAGAAAGAGAGAGAGAGAGAGAAAAAGAGAGAGAGAGAGGGAGAGAGAGAGAGAGAGAGAGAGAATGAACCGAAATCTTGGGACAAGCAGAATATGCAGACATATAGACAGATGGGCGACAGAGGAGTACAAAGAAGTGAAGCGTTTGGGGATGGGGAAGTTTTATAAATTTTATAGAAATCTTATAACGTTTGGTGCCAGAAAAAGAGATCCACAAGTCATATTCTGCCAAAAGCAAATTTAACTGAGGGCTTTCCTCTTTAATGGGGCCATTAATGCAGTTTTGCAGAACATGTATAAAAAGTATGCACAGTTTCAGTATTATCTTGGAAAATACAGGGCTAACTCTTGATAATTTTCCAGATAGGAATGGACAGTTTGTTTTGGCAAATAATTTGCGAAACATGAGAAATCTCGGTCTTGGGTATAGCACAAAGCACAGTTTAAGCAAACAACCGCACTGGGCTTTTAGCCAGTAAGCCAAAAATTTACAATCATTATTACATAGTGTTAAGAAAACAATGACTTGCACGCTTCCTATGTGGGGTGTAAAACACAGTGTCACTGGTGTTTGGTTTGAAAGCAATAAATATCGCACTAAACTAATATTACACAGGAACTTGCCCGGCAGACTTGAATATATCGCCGTCCACATTAATCACTATCTGTGCCTTATGCGGGTAAACGGGAGAAAGAGAGTTTAATTTTATTTTGTCTTTCTTTGTGGCCGTGAAACTTAGAAGAGTATCTTTATACGAAAAATCGGAGAGTCGGCAAGGGACATAACCAATACAAATGCGTTTAGCGTTGGCCGAGAGGGAAAGTTATCTCCTTGTGTAGGAGAATTTCAAGAGAGCTAAAAATCCCGAAGAAGCGCTGGAGACGACAAAGGGAAACGAGNTCGGAAAATATGAAACAAAATAAATATTATAAGATGATTTAATAAACGGTGACGCTGTCGCACGGGCGGATAAAAGGGTTCGCAAGGTCTTGACCCATCTCAGAAAGAAAGGAGGAGGAGGAGGAGGAGGCATGCTTGCAATATCGTCGTCTTCATTATACATGTATTATTATCTAGCACAAACATGAGTATGAAGTGTTCAAAGTATTCCGTGGTACCATCATCGTCATGCTCGTTCTGTATACGTACATTCTTACTTCACTGAGGTTTAATTCATACACAAGATTGTTAACAAAGATGCGTTTGCAGTCAATTCCACCACGGTAGAGTAACTGGAAAGGAAAAGGGTGAGGCGTTTCTTCTCTCTCCCCCTCCTCCCCATCTTCCTCCTCCACCCCTCGCTACTTCGAAGCAAAATTTGTTTATGTAGAGCAATGGTGAAGGCGTGTGTTGAAGAAAATAATAAGTTCTTCAAACATTTCTTCCTCTACTCAAAAGTTTAAGCTAAGCCGCTGCTGCATACCATGTCTGAAACCCTTAACTGTTTGATGGCAAACTCAGTCTTGCAATTGCATTTGGCGGATCACCTAAAGCAGGAAGTGCCCATGTATTTTCACGACAGAACTGTTCTTGAGTACCATAGAAAGATCTTCAACAACTTTGTACGAGTCCCTTATTGGCGCGTTGATTCCCCTCCATTGTCCCCATCGAGTGGCTATTTGTGACAAGAGGGGGGCTATATTCGTAGCAAGCTCGGGCTATATTTGTCTATTTGTCCACCGGTGATAAACCTGCCTACCCTGGGACAAAAGGATCAGTGCTTTTGAGGGAGCGGGAAAGGGCGAGGGAGGGTGGGCAGCGCTGTTCACAATTCTTTTGATGCCTTAATGATATTGACCTTTGTGACGGACAACATATTATTATATTAATGGATGTTTTATCGACCATTCACCAGTGCGGCCAAGAGGGCTCCGTGGAATTTGGACGATCGCTAGTATTGGGCGTGTACCCTTCCAGGTGTGATATTTCACGCCTTCCGTCTTAAACACCTGCCCTAGATTTTTTTCCCCATGTTCTTTTGGACTGGTATTGACATAAAAGCTGTGACCATTAGAGATATTAGAGCGAATGCGGAAAATATGGGACTTTTCTAGCCATTACTCGGTATTGGCGCTTGTGATTTTCTAGCTTTGATGCTTGGCTCGTAATAGACGGGAAATGATTGTGCTTTGTGAAGGTTCCTGGGGGAGAGGTGGTGCGTATGATATCAAAATTAGTATTACGTTTACTGAACCTGTATTAATCTTGGGATAGTGGCCTCAGGGTATGTTATGAACGGGGCTTTGAATTCAGAACAGAAACTCCTCTTTTAAAAAAAACAAGAAAAGGACAATACATTTCTTTCTGTAGTTTCAGGGATAAGGCAAAATTCTCAGTGACGCTTCATGCTATTTTTTTTTATTGGGGAAAGAATGAGGATCGGGAGGTGGGGCCTTTCTTTCATTTCTTTATCAGTCTTCATAACATGGATGTCACAAAACGAATGCACCCAACTGTTTTACCGTACTCACTGATGATACCATTAGATTTGCTTAATCGCAGTCACCTTTAATGACATTTTCTGCCAAGTCACAACATTTTTTGTTTTAAGGTAACAGATGTGACTGGATAGTGGCAGCGCCTTTAACCACAATCTTTTCATGTTCACCAGCCTTTGTTGTTAAGTGGGGTCGATTGTTTTTGGTTTTTTTTTTGTCCCCATAGACCGTTATCTCCAGCTCAAGGCACTGCTCACGCTCACCGAAGCTAAGAACGCCAAAAGCTCTCGCTTTGTTTCCCTCCGTGACCTGCCCGCCAGCAATGAAAATTTATCATGTTGCGCGACCGCCTGTTATCAAGTAGTCAAATATTTTCTCTTTGATGAAGCCGGATTTGGGGTACTCCAGGGATTCAAGTGGCAGATCGGTTTACCCGCTCTTCATAAATGAACTGAGGAACCGCCACAACTGTTGGACTTAGAACAATGGCCGCAAGTCACGCATGTTCTCTGTGTGGAGTTTGGAAGTCAGTGAAGTCAGTTAAAGGGTCATGACGATACTGGGTTTGGTTCCACCCGGCGGCTCCATGAGGAGTTGCCAAATAACGAAAAATTACACATTGGGATTTTCAAAATTAATCTCCTGGAGAAACAAGACAAAAAAGAGAAGGAAAATTTGCATCAAATGATACAAAAATGAATAAACTTTAGACTGCAAGAGGTTTTTCGAATCATACTTTAAACACATTTGCTTAAAATTGATTGAAACTTTAAAAATCACTTAAAAATTTGCTGCCAAAATCTACTCTAGAAATGGTCGCATCAAGAAAAGTATTTTAAAACCACCAAAATATCACTTGGACCTAAGTATCTGACATTAATTTATTGTACATATGTGACACAACTTCCGTAATGTAACAGAACATAAAATTACCCATCTAGTTTTTGAAAAACAAAGGCTTAGTTTACCATAACTTTTCATACGAGTTTGGTGTCAATGTCCTGATAGAATAAACTTGTTTCCCAAAGTCTTATAGATAATCTCATCCCCATCGAAAAGTATCTCCTCTTCCTTTGTTTAGTGTACAAAATTGGCAACAAACAAGTTTTTGCCAGAAGCGGAGAGCTTAGACATACAATTCCTCTCTGTTTCATAAATTTTTAGCTTTTGTGTCCTCCTTTTTGTATGAAATGTTAGAAAATAAGCCACGGAAACTGTACTTTTCTACCATTGGGACAGTGACTGCGTAGGTGTGTTGTCTGTGACTTGTACAAGAACTTTGCTTCTTTATACGATAATACTAATAGAATCGTTACAATTGTCGAGTTATATTGGTGTAAAATGCTTCCAAAATACCATTTTGTGACGGTTTAAATCAAGGGCCATAACTCCTCTAGGTAAATTCAGACCTGGCCATAAAGTCATATATGGCTTTTCGTTAAGTCATATTACAACATTTCTTCTTTGACAGGTATTAAAATGTTAATAGTTTTCTAGATACAGGGAGAGAAACTTTGACCCAAAATCGCCAAATAGCGAGGTAGATTTCAGCTATCTTATTTGGCAATGACTCCCATAGCCACGTATCGGACCATCAAAGAGCGTGAGCTTAAGATGGGGTGATCAATCCGTGGCCGTACCGAAGACAGTGAAACGTGCTATTTACACGGCAGACTTGAAGGGGATTAACGATATTCGGCGGATGTATGGTAGACTTTTTGAGAATTGTTGCTTACATGCTCGAATTAGGGCGCATACCATGTGTACGAGATCAGAGAGATGTGCTGTAATGAGCACAGAAAACGCACAATAAGCTCAGGTGCACGCTCACTGTATTTTTACACATAGTGAGTAATAAGAAAGAAAAAAAAATCCCTTTTGAAAAGATAATTTCCCCGGCTGGGTAATCAAACGCACAGGCAAACAGCTAGTAATTTGGCATTTCAAGGAATTAAGAGTGATGGCAAAAGCAATCAAATCATCCTCTTTGTCCGGCAATGTCATTAACTAGCATCTGTGTGGGGAAAAACAAGCGTGCAGTAGTTTACACATTGATCTTTACGAAGAGATTGTCAAGTATTGTCTCATCGTCATTCAGTGAATGCGACGTTACAGAGGCAGTGTACTTAGCGGAACGTATACAGATCAACTCAAACGCAAATACAAGACAGGTATTGAAATCTGGCACCGCTCTGAAGCAATAACTCCTTATGGATTGTTCTGCGACTAACATCAGCCATGACTCAGTGAAGTCGAGAATTACACCTGCCCTCATCTAATGTTTTAACGTAACTCGAGTCTCAAGTACCCTGGGCTTCGAATAATCAGAATTGCCCAGACGCACAGAAAAAGACGTGTTGATCAGGACTTGCGATTATCCATTCTAATTATAGAAGAGCCATTATTGTTTGCTTTTGAACGTACTATGAATATGTAACCTTTCACTTCAATGGTCTACTTAAAAGCCTGTGAATGATAACTTACTGTTTTACGGTGGCTTCTTTTCTTAAAATGTTTTCAGCAAGTTCAAGCCACGCCCACATTTACCGAAACCAGTTCCGATTTCACCATCACTCATTTCCTTGTTTGCACCGAGAAGAATGATGGAAGTTCGCCTCTTTGTTTCCCGTATTTTGATAGTAATCTAGTAACGATGACATGACAGAAAAAAATCTGACCTCCGGCGACACTGTGACGAGCCACTTGACGATGCATGATAGGAAGATGAAACACCTCGCAGATCCCGCGCTTTGTCCCACGTGATACACCTGACGACTCCCGGTGCCCCGCGAAGTTAAGGTGGGGTCACAGGGGTCGGTTCGATAGATCAGAAGGTCAAGCTGGTGATCGCCGGCGGGAAATTTGCACCTGGTTGCGAAGCTCCTCTGGTTGTGAACCGGTAACGTTAGCAATAATGGGAATGTAGGCTGCACTATTAATTTAGCCACAAGTAGTTGCTCAGATGCTGTACGAAGCTGGCAGGTTCATCGTTTATACAGTCATACGCCAATATCCTTTACTCGAAGTCATCAGACCGCAGCGAAAATGGCCTAGTTTATTTCATTTCTTCGCCAAAAACAGTGTCACCAGTCAAAAGCCACCACAACATCAAACACGACCTCTAGCTCCACTTAATATGAACATCTGAGATGGCAAAGGCAAGTGATGTATTACTTAACCTTTTCTTTTTTCTTTTTCAAAGTGGAGATATTAATGACTGTTGATAATAAACATTTAATCCGGTCCGTTCTTTTTACCGCTGTATTCTAATCTGAATGTAATGACCATGACAGATCAATGTAATGACCATGACAGATCAGGATGCTAAAAGGATCGGGCTCAGTTTTTTTGCCCTAGTATGACTAGATCATTACTGCACTGCGCTGGAGTTTGATGAAGTATGGCGTACGCAATGAAGATGTATATCTAAGCCCAGCACCAGAATAATGGCGGTTTCAAAATGTCAGGTCATTCTGTTTTTACCTGTAGAAAAACGATACGCTCAAAAGGTTGGAGTGAACGTTCGCCAAGACTGTTTTACCGCCCATCAGAGTTCATCAGAGTATGTAATCGATACTACGTGAAGGAAGAACAAGGAAATAAAAAGAGATTTGCGGCCATCCCGGATTGTTGCATCGATTCTTCCTTGTCTTAGTGTGATGTCTAGCATTTGCTGAAAGCCAGGTTGATGAATATTAAGTGAAGTAAGAGATGATGTAATTGTCCCCAGTTCTAAGCCCCATCTAAGTCGGACAGCGTAACCTTAAGGAGATTCACCTACCTGTACAAATTCTGTTACGGAGCATGTCCCTTACCGGAAGTGTATGTAATATTTACTGTGTGCAACTAAAAATAGCCACAGAATGCATGGCCCAGCTGTCCTGCCGTTATCAAAAAGATATTTGTATGCGTCATCAGAAATGTTATCTGGACATCAATCAGAGGAATTCGTGAGTGCGTCGACAATACAGGGTCATCAAAATATTATGAACCTCGGAAGTTATGATAGACCTGGCCTTGATGTTCCTTCGTGCCCACGACCCAGGCAACAAGAACGTCTTTGAAGAATTTCGGGCAGAGCTGCGACAACGGTTTCCAAGCTCATCTTTGTCAGCCATGCCTTCTTGCAATCTGCATGGGTCTGAAATGTTCAGAACACGGCTCAGAATTCTGCCGTTTTATGAAAAAAAGGAAGAAAGCGCCAAAGTAGGTCATGTCAAGATATTTGATGAGCCGGTATCAGCTCGTCGAGGCGGACATTCTGATTAAGGTCCCGTAATTCAGTTATTGACGTAGAATCTGTTTGGCGTAACTGAGACCGGGTCATGTTGTTTATGTAATTTTGATTTGAAAGGGTGTTTTTTGGTTCCACAGCAAACTGCAGCTGACATTCATACGGTCATGTAGTATAACTGTGACAGAGCTAACACTTTGTACATTTAGCACTTGAAAGACAATGAAAGGGAGGAAGAAACGGGAAACAGGGTAGGAAGGGATAAATGACGGGATGTTTCTGATTTAGTGATTTGTTACGTTTCACATCTTGTCATAAAATGAAAATGAAGAGGACTGACTGAATCTAGCCAGTGTACCACTCTTCGTAAAATATCACCGGCCGAACGTGGTTGTTGATTGGCTTTTATTTCAAGTAGATCACATGGAGAAATTCTAGTTATTAAGTCATAGTAGTCGAATTTAGTATTTATAACCTCGTGATTAGTTACAATGTATTAACCCTGATGATACAGTGATAAAATATATTCTACCGTCGGCTCGCTACGATTGAATGCGGCAATAGAATAGATACGCATCTCCTTGCAGAACGCTTGGCGCGGCGGTAGAATTTTGCATCCCAATTGCAACTGGTCGGCCGGCAGACACACACGTGTAACGGTCATTATCCGTAACAATGGTCACGCAGCAAGCAGGAGGCTGGACCCAGCGCACCTCGCACTACGAGTGTTAACATTATTCCAGAAAGGCGGTATGTTACAACTTTTTGAACTAATCGTTGAACTAAGCTTTACAAGACTGAGTCAGGATCAGGGGTTGCCCCAGACGTTGAGGACTGTCCCCTAGGTTGGCGTTGGTGTGGATTTAATGATGTATGTCAACATGGTGGGAGGTGGCGCCCTTTTCTAACGGACACAGAGAGTGACCTAGCGAGCCGGGTAAATAAGTGGCATGACTTTGCATGCGTCCACAGAGCTCTTGCTCAGCAGGGGAGGACAAGAAATTGTCAACGGGCATTAGTTTGTTTGCCTGAATGTCTGTCTCTCTTCAACAGCGATCGTTCAATTAGCTTGCGAGCCCTTTGTCAAGGCCCTGCCTTTTCTAACGTTAACGCCAGTTTCGACGTTTTATCTTGGTCACTGCCCTGTTAAGGGGCCCCGTGTGGGGTGTTATGTTTTCCTTGGTCACATGACTTTTCTTTAAGGTAAACACGCACACCCATACACATCCACAACAATGAGCATGCTTGAAATGGCTTCGCACCCACTTTGTCCAGCTATGATATCGTTTTGTTTGATGGTGGAGCCACGCCATGCCAACATCGTGCTCGCCTGAATGTGGAATGGTTTTGGCCCCAATAACTGAATTTAATAATACAAGAGGATATTAGTCTATACTGATTGCAATACCACTGTATTTGCTTGTGTTGGGGACAAGGGTTAAAGAGTTCCCAAACAAGATACAGGGTTATAGCATCGTGGAGACAACATTATGGGACCGCGTATATGAGAAAGCTGTAATGTGTATGAGAAAGCTGTAAAATTTGGTGGTGACAAAATATTATGGAGACTCAAAGGTCCGGGGATGGAAGGAGGCGGAGCTAATCCAAGGCTAGGAAGAGGTCTTAAAGTCATCCCAAATTAGCTCAGGGCCGTGGGTAAAAATGAAAAACTTAGAAAAGCACGTTTTGAATGAAACTCGGATAGGGGTTCTTGAATTGCTCTTGCACCATTACTTATATCGATAGGAAAGCAAAGTTCAAACTGATGATCATAACCTGATCGTGTTGAATTTGTATATATATCATTATGTTTGACTGCAATGGGAGGAAAGAACGGAGCGGGGTTGGGTGGAGGAGTCCACCAAGACATGGACAAAACGGAGGGCCGTCTGATCTTAATGAATAATTATACATAATTTGGTATATAAGCTCAGGCTGCTGCTGCTGCAACAACAACCATCATCACCTCTTTCCTTTCCCCCTACCTGTTGCACTCTCAGCCGCCGGCCGCCGTGTTTTGGTCTGAACGTTATAAATTTGTCCCAACTTGGCCACGTCTGTCATGATAGGCCTTCCCACTTGGAGACCAGGGCCCTTTCTCAACATGACAGCTATGACGCAATGCTGGACCACTTGACAAATGATGTGGGAACTTGGCACAACCTTCTGGCCACTGATAGCTTCATTACCATACTTGTGTTTCGTCTCAACTTGCGTTCGTTCGTTCTTTCTTTCTTTCTTTCTTTCTTTCTTTCTTTCTTTCTTTCTTTCTTTCTTTCTTTGTAATACTGTAGATATTATAACTTACCTCTCACAGTAGGCCGAATGCATGAACGAGTCACCCACCCTTGCACACTCACAAGAAGTTAGAGACGTGCAAGGGAATTAAATTTGTTTTAACTATATGATGTATAAGCCTACGTGGAAGAAACGGGAAGAGTTATCCTTCTCAATTAATAGTCACCGGAAGTTATGCACGGAAATTAATCTTTCTCATGGGATAACTGTTTTGTTGTGCTTGGACTATTCTTTTCTCTCTCTAAGCACCTTTCGTGGTTCGACCCTTGTTTCTACCCCGAACAAGCTGAGTTGTTTCCCCGTATATCTTCCTAGAGATGACCTAGATCTAATTAAACCTATTTCCTGCCCGTCCGCTATCTCTGCGTAACATCATAATCGTCCTCTTTTATTCTTATCAGCATCATTATTGTATCTCATCATCATTATCTCGTTCGTTGTCCTGGACACAGCCACAGTATGGCCACTGACCCACACGGACACAGCACAGTCATGACAACATGTTTGTCCACTAGCTCTCCCTAGCACACTGACCCAGATTCCTAGTTGTCCCAAGCCAGCCAGGTAGATAAGGGTATTCGATACATGGCCATTTTATCTAATGGATATTGGGTAACGGCTTGGAAAAGGTTGGTAACGGATTTCAATGGAAGCTTGATTAGTCAATGGGCATTCGTAACTGCCCTAAAACATTTAGCACTGGCGCTGGTCCATTTGGGTCATTTTCAGATTGTCATAAAATACAACAGCTTATCTTCATCTCGATAAAATAATCAAGATAACATTAATTTGTATGCCAAATAGTATTCTGAAATGGTATATTTCGAGCTTTTCAGGAAACGATGTCTTCGCCCTTCCTCGCGATCTTGAAAATTGGAAGTCTTTCTCTGCATTTCTCTGTAATGATTGCCTAGATAGCACTCTTACTGCTAACCCCTAGCCCCGCGTTCCCGATCGGAAAAAAAATGGAAACATCCACAAGACATCCTTCTCACAGATACTTGATTTAATTTTCCAATATGTTTTAATTTTAGAATTCATCCTCAATTAATCTTCCCTGTGGTGAAGTGCCACTATCTGACGGAGGAAAGTTGCCCTCTTGTCTGTGGCATCTCAAAGGTTAAGGAAATAGCCTTTTCCGTCGAACAAAGCGCCTCCGACCATCTCCTGACAAAAGCCGCTGGCCAGCAAAAACACATCTTGGGCGGCACCGGGCAAGTTAAATCAAGATACTAGCAGGGGGCATCTGTCTTGGTATTTAGAACAGACCCCGCCGTAAACTTAACCGAGTCAAGTGGCTGGCTGCACATTTTCGAGTTCCTCCGGATATGGTGGCATCTGCAGGGCCGTCTCTCTGCCAGCCCTTTGCCGAAGCAGAAATCAACCTTGCTGAAATAAAAAAAAAAAGGGAAAAAAACAATATTTCTGTATGGAATATGAACGTTGGAAATAGTTTCTGGTGAAAATTCTGATACCAAGCGCCTGTTGAAAATATATTGACAAAAAATGTATAGAAAAAAATATAGAAAATATATAGACTAATATATGAGACATATCACGTTAGTGTTTTGATAAGTCCACTGTCCGGAATGCTGTGGGTTATTTTCTTCCTTTTAGATCAAATCAAACTAACCATTGTTTTAAAGCTAAGCAATAGTGTCGTCAATCTGATGAAAAAAAATATATATAGTCTAGCAAAGATTATAATCTTTGTTGTCAAGTTGTATTTTCGAACGTCTCAAGCGGTCCATAATTTTATTGATCACAGCCTTCGGTATTGAAGAATGTTCCTCTAGTAGATCTTGGTCTAAAGCAAATATCTTATGACAGGTATCTCAGTTTGGTGTGATGACTATCAATATGACATGCCCAAATCTCAAAATAGAATCTTTGCATTAGAAGCATCTATTCACAGACAATTGATGGGGTCAGTTAGTTACGACCCTCAGCAACCATTTGTACAGACAAAACAGGGCACCGCTGCCGTTGGAAATGGAAAGTGTCACCCAGTTAAAAGTTGGTGGTGATGGCTTTAAGGGTGAAGTGGTCCACGGGGAAAGAGAGTCATTGTATGAATGGATCAGTGAATTATCGCTCGTGTCGGAGAATCGCCGAGTTCAGGATGTGCTATGGGACAGGTCGCCCTTTTGTGACCTAAAAACATTTCTAGGGAATTCGCTGCGAAATCTGGATATCATCATGGACTTCTTGAGCTCACCTAGTTGGGCGGATAATCAAATTAGGATACCAGTTTTTCGTTCTGGAATTATTGGCTTGACTAATAATTAATGATTGTGTACCTTCACTGTCATTTGACACACGTAGGTCTTTCGTGCTTACAGTTTTCACATTCGCAAGTTCATTAAGAACAGAATGTCTCATCACCAGACCCGCTATCCCTTATCTTGGATAGGGGCCGGAAGGTCTTTAAACCTTTAATCACTTTTCTCATTTGAAATCAGACAACAGCAAAATGATTTGCTATACTTTAAGTGAAATCTTCCCACACTACGCTCAACTATAGTGATATTAGGCTACATGTTTATTCATTGGCATTCCTCAGAGGAAATAGATTACAGTTCCAGTAAACCATCTGCTAGACTCTTGTGTACTGTGTACAATGCAGTTTGAAAACCCCGTGTTAGTGTTGTCTTAAGCACTTCTATCAAGTTGTTCTTCCTCTACCGTCTTGTTAGCCTGGATTTTCCAGGTCTCCTCTTTCACTCGCTCAGCAGCTACTCGTGTATGCAACATCTGTGACAACCATCAGACCCCCTCTACTCCCCCTATCCACAAAAAAAAAAATAACAACTACCATCCATCAGCCGTAGACCTTCTGTCGGTAATGAAAAGATCATACATAGCAATCAATATTATGTCAATCAGTCGCTTATCCCATTAGTAAATCAACGAGCCTGAGAAACAGTTATTTACAAATCGATCGAGTGTGGCTCATAGTGACGAACAAGAGGCCGGAATGAAACCTGAACTGAATTGGGTGCAATATTGAACTTAATGGGCCAGATCAATTTTTATAGCCCAAGACAAATATTTAAATCGAAGGTTCTTTCTGCACTGAATCACGGGTTGTTTTTTTTTTCTCTGTTATCGCAGCTAGCCCCTCCAAGCCCACCTCCATACTACAACGCATCTACTCACATCCTCACGTAATATATCACATGCTGTCACGCCCCCACAAAATGCACGTACACGTACCCATCAAACCAGGCACGTAACCCTTCTTCCCCTCAACACAAACAAAAACACTACATTGAACAACACCTCTATGCTGGACACACGCAAAACTACCCCCCTTCCCCATGCACACGTATGCACACCCATCCTTTCTCTCTACTCCCCCAATCCCTTTTCCCAGCTGGCCTACGTGTGGGCACACACTGATATTAATATGACAGGTGTGCAACTCATAACAGTAGATCGATGCTAGTTCAACACTGAAGCCTCCAATGCATGGCCCAAATACATTATTCACCGATATCTGCATAAAACTCTGATCGTTTTCAAAACAACACGCAGGGCTAGTAGAGGGAGTTGTTCGAATGTACGCGCCATTTTATCAGAGCAGCTACAAAATTGCTGACGGCGTCTTCTTGTCCGCCATTTTGTTCGAGGAGCAGCTGAGGAAGTAGAAGGACTTGTGGGAAAAAAAAATTAAATGACATCACTCATTCTCAAACTATTATGGTGTAGATTGCAAAAAAAAAAAAAAAAACATGACATTGTTAACACTCCACTTTCTCTACACCGGTGCTTTTCCCCTATCCCCGCCTGCTACTTTACCACCACCACCAGCCCCAGTCCACGCCACGAGCTCCACGATAAATTATGTATTCGTGGATACCATTGTAGTGATAGATAGCAATCTTCCATTGTCACGTTGGTATCTAGCAAACTACCGAGGGCACACCAAGTCAATTTTTTCCTCTTGATTTTGCTTTGAGACATTCCTGCATTTTTTATAACCTTAATTTGAAATTCATATGACCTGGATCTTAGATGTTTATGTGTGTGTGAGTGGGCGTTTCTTTCTTTGTCTTTCGCTTGAAAATAGGTGTTGATAATTTACAATATGACTTTATTTCTTAATATTTATCAAGACTGTCATTTCAGTCATAACCAAGATGTACATCTCCATTAAACCATTTTTCAGAATTAGTTCGTTGTTTGTAAATATGAGACAAGATTAGTTCGTTGTTGATAAGAGGCAAAGATAACAGGATAAGCCGCTGGTGATATAAAAACGCAGTCTGAGCCATTAAAAGTTTTTTTTTCTTTTTATTTTTTTCCCCTATCTATTTATGGTTTATGCTGTCACTCGCTGACTCTTCCTCACAGACATTCTTTCAGGATCAACGCTGTATATTTATTACTCGTTTTAAAAATCTTTACAAACATGGACATAGCCTTCCTTACATCACTGTCTATCTATCTATTAGTTTGTCTTTGCCTGTCTATATATGCCTGTCCGTCAACCTGCTTGTCCGCCTTTGCAGGCACTTACTTTCTCGTAAATTTCGTTTTATACTCAGTAGAGGTACGCCTCGCCTCCATAATCCAGACACAAATGCAAGGTATTTCATCTCCTATTGAATCTGCTATTCACCCGGAGATTTTGAGGGCCCGAAGTCTTTTTTTTTTTTCTTGTAAGAGACACTTACATTTTCTTGTGTTTAACATTGGAGCTCTGGTTTCCCTCGGCTCGCCCTGGGTCGAGTGCTAGAGTGGCGGGAAAGGTGAAAGGTCGCAAGGGTTTAGCTGTGTTTAACTTGGGGCCGGGGCCGCGACGGGCAGGGCAGAACTGACTGCTACGTTTATCTGAGCGTGTGTGTGTTCGTCCAGCAGATCACTTCACTTTCGTTCCCGCTCTTAAAATATTGTCAGGGATAGCTTGCACTTTTGTGGTGGTCACTTAATGTCCAGTGTCGTTGCGAATGATGGCCGTATGAACCATAGACAGCCATGAGGACAGACTTGCCTTCGTCTTGAGAATTTTCTGTGTCACTTGGGATTAATTATACAGTATTTACAGAGAAAGAAAGAGGCTCTTCAAGCGGGTCCCACGTGTCTTTGTTTACCTGATTCTGTGTGCCTGGGTTGGATGAGACGATTCATTGTTACGGTAAATCATCGGTTTCTTTGTTCTAAAGCTTATCCGTCGTAAGTCACGTCACTTTTCTGAGGAACGTGCCTGGAGGTGGGAAGGCTCTTGCCTGCCGCCGTTTCTCTGGAGTGCTAAGCCTTCTCTGGGCTCCAGGTGGAACCGTTCTCAAGCTGGATTGGAAGTGCCGTATTTCCGTGTAAACTTATGACATAAGGTGCTCATGAAAAGCTCATTTTAATTGGGCGTCTGTCGTCTTCTAAGATTTGAGATTCTCGGCAAGTGCAATTTTCAGAGTTTAAAGATTTAAGAAAAAAACCGTAGAGAGTTATTTGATTAAGCGTCAGTGATATCTAAGTTGTGGGATTTTCTGGGGAGTAATCATTTTCAGAGATTGGGATTTAGGGGAAATGCAGCATTCAGTGAGGCGCCAGCCACGTGCGAAGTATCCAGATTTCTGGGAAATCCAGTGTTTACTTTTCTTGGAAATTAATCACTTTCTACGTTTATGATAGGATGAATTTTCTCACAGTGTACAATATCACAATGGTGTTTGCCGTTACACTATTATTCACTTCATCGTTCGTATTGCTTATGTGTTATGGCCAGTTATGTGGAGATTTAACATTGAAACTAATTATCTTTGCAACAGATCTTTAGGTGCCTTAAAGGAATAAACTATGATGTTGCCAGTATGTCGACCATGAAAACATATAGTCACGCTCTGTTGTGTTGCTGTGTGTTTGCCAGTTTATATTTTGTTTGTTCACGTGTCTGTTTTCGCCAAAGCAGCAGAACCATCAATAATCAAGTTTGGAAGAGTCTAGCTTTGATGTAGATCTAGCTGGTTTGCCGAGTTGGTGACAGTAAATCCTTGAATGGGCTGATCCTGCGTTTGAAGTAAGCTCGTTTTACATTCCAAGTGATAATTTTGACATTTCTGTGATGTCAGAATAAACGGCATTGGTTGTTACCCGACCACCTCCCTCTTCTTTGTGTAAGCCGATCACTCCTTCATTGAGCGGATATTGGTTGCAAAATTTATGGTCTTCCGTGTCACCTTTAGTGACACAGTATGACGTCATAATCTTGCTTTTCGGTACCCAAGTCAGTCTTTAGGTAAAAGTCAGATTTTATTGTTGGTTTCCATCGCGTACTTGGTCTTTACCCACGTCGCTTTTAGTTCGATCCTGAAACTAAGGTAATGGAACCCACGCACGCACGTTCGTACGCTCGTACGCTCGCACAAATAAGTAGCGTACAGGAACTAACAGTGCGGCATGTGAACGCGCAAGTGGTGGTGATGAAAGGTCTTTCAAGTTTGTCCCGGGCTGAAATTTGATAGTGTGGTGTGAGGGAGTACAGCAGCGGACGCTTTCTTCGATGGCCTTTGACTTACACAGGCTTCCTTGCCATTTTATGTGAGCGTGGGAAGTTGTACCCTTTGGGGGAAACTCAGGGGCGTAGCAGGTGGTTTGATTTGTTAGCTCACGTCTAACGATTTCCATAACTAGCTCACGCAGGAACTTGATTTTGCTGTAATTCTTTGTGATTTAGTCTCGCTGGAGAAAATTCCTCCTAGAATGGAAGCGAATGGTTACCGAAATGTGATTTCTTGATTTGGTAAGCTGAGTTGCACCACTGGCATTTTTTATACCCGAATCCATCCAGTCTTTTATGTCTTTTTTCCCTGCACTATATTTGTTCGCTTTCTCCTTTGGCCTCGCTCGTTTCATGCGGAGTGAGATATCAAAAATCATTAGCTATCAACCACAGTGTCTGGAGTTATTTCAACAGAGCATTTTATATAAGTCAATATATCATGCTGTTTGCTCATCTTCTCGCAATGTCCACAGCGCTAAAACTGAGTGTTAAACTGAAATATGAAGCTAAACTCCCTTCACTGACCACAGACATAATCATAAGGCATGTCCTTGCCATCATGAAATCTCCGCTGGTCCTTGATCGAACCTGTCATATCTGCGCATTATTAATTTCAAATTCCCCCTCCCTACCCCACCTCTCCTTCGGTTCCACAGTTAAGCCGGGAACAATATAAAGAGTGCTCGTCTTTAATCCACTCCCATTATGAAATTCTCCTCACTCTTTACCCCACTCCTACCAGCTTGTCGTCCTACTTCGCTCTGATTAACTCCATCTGGTCCTAGCCCTTATCGGTGACGTCACATCCGGTCATTGTGCCCCAGTCGAGAGCTGACCAGGCCAGATTGGTTATTAGTTAAAAGGCAATCAGTGCCGGATGGCCACAGACTGACCATCGAGTGACCACGACCGGAGATGTAGACGATAAGGGAACGATCAGTGAGAGATAACGCCTTAATATAGGGCCCACGCCAGGCTTTTGTTCGTTATTAGAAATGCCAAACGGCTACAAGCCCTGTTATTCCTGCCTTATTCCTGCTGAATGCCTACGAAATTGCAGGCTTTTGCAATGGTCGTCAATTCATAATAAGTAATACTATCAGTATCAAATCTCAGAAGGGTTAGAAATAGAGAAAATAGAGACCATCATTCAGATGAAGGGTTCGCGTATGGTGGCAGCTGTTCAGCTCTGTTGCTTCTACATTTTCTTACTGGGATATGAATGTATCTGAAACTATAATTTGCAGTGAGTTCGGGAAGATCTGACATTTTCAAGGTACTCTAACCCCCTTCTCGCTCCCCTTGACACTCGCACGAAGTCTTCCAACAGCCAGCGTGTGGGTTGCATGTGATCAACACATGTGCCCTGTAGTAAGTGTGTGCCCACTTGTTGATTGAAAGCACCAGATGGGAGGTGTCAAGTAGATGCTCAACAAGTACCACTGATACCATTTAATCTTGAGACATCAAGATGTTTTCTGGAAATAGACCTATGCGGGTGCACTTAGGACATACTTAAGAGTAGGCATATCACATATTCATTTTTTTTTTGGGG
>JAWQUT010000121.1:909672-924739 GCA_033807755.1 Ellobium chinense
GGGGGGGGTTCTTTAACGATAGCCGAAGGACCAGAATCTCTAGTACATCTCGTAAAAAGTGCGAGAATCGTCGACGATGGTCATTTTGACTGTAATTAAACGAGCTTGATCTATCTAGCACGACTGAAGAAATTAGATGAAGCTAAAATATTGGTAAGCATGATTAGAAGTAACATGGTTGTTCTCAGACAGCCTCATCCATGCGGCAAAATAGTTGCAGCCATGTCATACATGGAGTGTCTCTTGACAGCTTTACGGCAAGGTTTAGAGATCAATTACTTGCAAGCCATGAAGCGCCTTGAAAATAAGCCTGAAATCCGTCCCCGCACTAGCAAAAATTAGATACATTACTGTCTTCCGTTGACGAACTGTCAATCTACGGGAACCTTGACAGGACTGGAGTCTTCAGTGTCGAAAACCGTCGCGCTGTCAGATGGCTATCAAAGAAACGACCTTGATCTGCCAAGAATGATTTCCAACAGTGATCATTATCGTGTCTAGCCGTGTCATTAAACTGACCGGATATGCGGATATACGGGCATCTAGGAAAATAAAACCGATAATTTTGTTTTAATATCTAAGGATCTCTCTCTCTCTCTCTCCCTGCCCTTTCTCTCTTTCCTCTCTCTCTCTCTCTCTCTCTCTCTCTGCCTCCCTCGCTCGGAAGTGTCTGCTTTTCATTTTCAGCTCTTTTTCAGTCATGTAAGATGTTAAGTGGACCTAAAAAGAGCGATAAATTAGCTGAAGAGTATGATATTTATCAGCTGTTCTTTGAGTAAGCGAATCTGCCACGCTTTTGCATATGTTAAGGTGAAAGTATCTTGAAGATTTTGTTTTCTTGCAATTGATTTGTCCTGGCAGTCCATTGTCTAAGTCCAGGATTCAGATGATGAACATAACTATAGTCTGTCCATCAAACTGGCTTGTGCTTTACATAAGAGGCAATGGTCAAATGAATGTCGTACATTGTCCTTAGTAGTGTTCAACTACTTCTTCCGCAAAAAAAAAAAAATGAAGGTTAGAGGGAAGTAGATACAGGATGGCATGCAAACTTGTAGTTGGTATGAAGTGATCTTATTCTTCATAAAACATTTACGACCTGAGGTGTCGAAGTCGAACAAATACATGAACTGCGAAACGCCAGTATTTGCATATCATGACCCAAATTCTGGCACACGGTGAACATGGACAACATGTCAGTGCCACACATTTAATGAAGCTCTAGAGCTAGGCCTACTTCACGACAGAAATTTACGGCACTATCCAAACAAAATGGCCATTCATGTCAGAGCTGTTCTAACACGATCCAGCATAAGCATAGGACAGTCACACTACTCACCGAAATAAGTATGCGGCATTATTAGATAATCAGACACTGTATACAGTATAGCATTATGCCGTGTATACTCAAAGTAACACCAGTTTGCTTTATCCCTAAATGGCTAGTGTTACATCATCAAAGTCCAAGGTGAAGGACATCAGTTTATTCTAGTCCCTGACCGGCCACTATCTGCCTTAGAACTGCCTGGGCCCCATTGAGCCTACGTGGGCTTGGACATTGAACAACCAACTTCTCCGTGTCATTTCTTTGATAGCGTGTGATAACAGCTCGTGGCCACACTGTCTGTGACGCAAGCAGGGTCCCCTGTTTTGATTGGTTCTCTTATTATCGTCCCCTATTCTGATTGGGATGTATTATCTTTCATTCAAGGTATTAGGGCTAGATTTATGCTATTTACGCGTACGAACGCACGTTTGACCATGGCAGGGCATTCGGTGGAATCATGTTTGTTTGCAGTAATGCCTGTTTTGCTTATGAAGTATTATTACTGTCACGTGTGATATTTTGTGTTCTCGTCAGTGTTGAACCTTTGCAAGTTCTCCGCGGTCATATGGTAGGTTCTGTGATTGTCGAATTGTTTGTCTGTTAGCCATCAGTTCACTGTATTCTTAATAATGTGAAATCGGAGATGACATAAGAGTAAGTACTGTATATATTATGTAAGTTCATCAAACGGGATAATTACAGCCTTGACGCAGCGCAGTTTAATCAAATAATACATACTATATAACTATGTGATGAGTTGGGTCGTTCCGTAACGAATATGTGTAATTTTCTTTTTTAAAAAAAGTCTGTTTTCTTGGAAGTTGTCTTTGAACAGGATCCACTTCTGTTCATTACCATATAGATTCTGGACCACAGCCAGTGTTCAAAAAGACGTTTAAACGTTTAAGATATTGATTCGACACTATGATTCGTAGCTTGACCATATTTATACCTTCACAAGATCACACGGTTATTTATAATACGAATCGGATAAGTTTTGATGTGTATAAATGACGTATTCGAGTGTCAGTATTGTTCGAGTCCAAGTGGACCTCCTGAATATTTCACGCCACATCAAAGCCCCCTCTTTTATAAATTTGAGAAAGTGAGAGGTTCAAAATGTCCGTACTTATCAGATTACCAAATTGACAGTAGATTCTCACAGAACAGCAAACCGCTAAACCCCAGATTTTGCTTAACCTCAACATTTCTCTCAATAACACAGTAAAGTATTTGGATATTCGGAACCTTTTCCAAGCTTCCGAGGAGTTTAGATTAAGCGGAGTCTGCGGTAATTCTCACCTTTTGAAAGTGTATTGTGTGTGGCGCTATATCCTCTCGAGCCGCTGGGGAGATCCACTTTTTGTATCTTCGTCACCGGCTATTGAATAGGGAGATCGATAGACAGTTATCTCTTGTATGATCGAGTGGTAATCAAACGTGGGCGATCGCAGCCTAGGAGGGCGTTCTTCTTCTCGGTGATTTGCTTTAGATTTAATATTCATGTTGATGCCAGGTGTATGTTTATGTGCTTAGAGAAAATCGATCTTTGAGGGCTGTAATCCAGTATCAAGACACATCCCGAAGTCCCTATTGAACCACCAACCATAACAAGGATCTTCAAAGGAATCCAAGTCATTCAGAATCAAAAGCTGGTTTTGTTTTGCGGAGCTACCGAATTAGTGACAGGTCAAGAGAGCATTAAGCCAAACCGTGAACTGTATTCAAATGAAATCGATGCTTTGCAAAAGCCATTATATGAAACACTTTGAAAGTCATTTTTATGAAACAGATCCCAATGAATGTGTTCATTACGGTTCATTCATCGTAGATTCTTTGAGACTCACCATTACCAGCGGCGTTATAAGCGACGCGAATGAGCCAACACTTAAAGACGAAATAACATGAACTCCGGTGTTTTTCTATGACCTAACTCTGAATTCCCTTGCGAGGGACAACAGTAACAACACATTTATGAGACTGTTTTAATGACAAGCCCGAGCAAAGTTCAGACCCTGAGAGACAACTTAATGACGATTTCCTGTCGTAAAATGCTTTATATCTCGTAATGAAAGTTCATGTTTTGTGGCTGTGGTTGACCAGTGGCCAGTAAAGGGGCAGAGGTCAAGATTGTGACCCACTGGTTGTTGGATGGTTAGAGTAACATGCTCGAGAAATGGTTAATTGGCAGTTGCCATGTTGACCTCTTTTTGCTCTGTTTTACAGTTTGAAGTTCAAAGTACATGCCTTTGGCAGCATAAACAAACTGCGATTAAAAGAAATGTTAATCCAGTGATTTTTATGAAAACAATTCAGTAGTTTGTTTTTGAAAAAAAAAAGTTGTGATAAATTGAAAGTTGCATTTGCGAGGGGATGGCTGTATTGATGACGATTTAACAGTATATAGAAAGACATGGCTGGTTATCACTTCGGCGGTTCATTTCAATTCAGTTCAGAACTTTTCAATTAATTTTAATTCAGTTTAATTCAGTTCAGTTCAATCGTTCATTTCGCTCTTGTACAAATCCTACATAGGAGCAAATAAGAAAGCAAATATAAAACATGTGATACATAATTCATGAAAGTAAGTCAAATCAATATAGACGGAGAAGTTGACAATTATGTACAATGCACTTAAAGTTGTAGAGTTGTCATGAATGTCAAGTATGCCGGTATTCTGCGCGATCATATATTATTTTTTAAAAATAATATCAGTATATATATATAACGAATTCTTATAAATGTGTCACCCTGATTGGCACATCTGCTTTGTCTGAATAAGTAACTCTAGATCCCGATCTTGGACAATATTTCTTCGACTGAAAACACCCACGCACCGTTAACAGCTTCATGTTTCCCCCCATGTTTCCTCCCATGTTCCCCCCTCCCCCATCCCCCATGTTTCCCTCCAACACTAAACGTTCCCGTCTCCGCTGACCAGGATTCGGCCAAAGCAGCTACGATCAGATTTGTCGATTTGTCGTGCCCCGTGTCCCACTTCCCGTGACATTTCTGCGGCAATTTCCGGCGCTAAGCGGGCTTAATCCTGGACACATTCCTGTCCATGCGAAGTGTCCATTTGATCAGTGCCCACCGGCCAGTCCGCTCAAGGACACAAAGTGACCCAGGGGTGAGCTGGTCCCCTTTCTCACAGCATTACAGTCACCCCGGGCTCTGTCTGCTTCTAGTTTAGCCAGATGTGAACTGAAGACAGCAATGGATGACACATGTATTTGAATTATGAGGATTAGATTTTCATCTATATATTGTCACATCTGTTCCCGCTACGAGCCGACCATTTTAATTCGAAACCAAGAAGAAATGAAAATAGTTATGGCTAAAGGAAACCATTACACTGAACACTCAGTAAAACTGATCAGAAATGAAATGTCGTGAAACTATGTCAAAAAAAAAAAATAGGGATATCTCCATTTTCTTAAAATTTGGCACGCATTGAACATATGTTGGCCAAGTAACTGGAACCCAAAACATTATTTTCCGCTACCCCGTTCTTTGAATTCAACAATAACAACACCAGCAGCTACAACAACAACAACAACAACAACAGCAACAACGCCATCGGGAGAATGATATGAAGAAAATTTTCGCGGTCCTCTGTCGAAGACACACAGGCAGCGCTATGAATTTTCTGAATTTATTTCTGTGTGAGTCTCAGGTCAATCACCGTTTGTTGTACCCATATGACCAGCCTCCCTCCCTCCCTTCCCCCCCAAAAAAAACTGAGCCACCGTTGGTCTTTTCAGGGTCCAGGGGTGTCAGATGTCATCTCTGAAGCCCGGGCAGGTCTTGGATTAAGGTCTCAGGTTTCCTGGGCGGGGAGAGAATCGAGCGAGAACGTGAGGTCCTTGATGACATGACAGATAGCTTCATCTGGCGGCTTCTGCTGAAAGAGGGGTAAATCAAGGTCCCTCTTTGACATGAGTAATGTTCTTTGGCGGACTTACTCTTGTACACACGAGCCAGCCTCATGCGTGATTTAGCGCCATTAGCCTGTCTTTATATGAAAGAAGAATCGCTTTTAGGAAGTGTATGAATAGTTTGGTTTGATTTACATGGAAGAATGCTTATTTATCAAGATGAACGGAATTTTGTACATTTTCTGCTACAGGGAGATTAAGGTGGACTACATACTCAGCTATCGGAAGAATGAACTTAAAAGGTGAGGCAACACAATGGTACAATGAAACCTCGATATTAAGTATGGCCTTTTTTGCAAAAAAATGATACTTATTACCGAGGTGTGTCTGAACAATGAAATGACACATTTAAAATGAATTCATGCATATAAAGTTCATGCTTAATAATGAGATAATATGCTCATTACATGAATACTTAATATCCAGTTTCCATTGCACAGTGTTTTCATTATAGCTGCCGACGTATAATCTGGACAACGAATAGATCATGCTTATTGTGCTGTATTTCTGAATCTTAAAGAAAACATACTTGCACCAATTCGTCTCTAACAGGCTGGTTGTTATAAAGCCTACATACAAACAGTTGTATCACTGTTGTAATACTGGTGTTGAAAGAAAGTTGTCTCAAAAAGATATGGGCGTCATACTTGACAAACTCTACACTCATGTAAAAGGCACTTTCATAACCTCATTGTATGACGATGTCATCAGTGAAAGAAATGAGAACGGACACAGACGTCAAAACCCATTGGCTGCTTTTATTATATTCGCCGGCTTGCTTTCTAACATGGCATTGTGCAATCCCGTTGCCTGCCTGTCTGTTCTCCAAAACCCCGACTTCTGTCAACCGAAATGAAGCCGTAACACGGTATCTCTGAATACAAGCGCGGAACAACATGCCACTGATGTCATATAAATGGTTTCTCTTTCCATTGAAATTTGAACAATAACGTAGTTGCAGTCAGTGTTTTGGATTTATCGACGCCAGGCTTGACTTGGGATTTCGTGACATGGGGCACGTGCCTGCTACAGTTTTTTTTTTTTTTGCTTTCCGCATCCAGAGATCATAGGTGTAGACCTAGATCTGGTTGGGGTCATTAGTCAAGGATGCAGTGGTGGAATAAAATAGAGTCAGAACCGAGGAGGGAAGAGGGGTAATGCTACGTCCCTTTCCTCAGCATCTTGGAAGGGAGGGGGAGGGGGGTGGCGGGGGAGAGGGACGCGCCCAGACCCCTATGATCCACAGCCATGTCATAGATTCCAGTATTGCCACGGACTGCGTCATGTTTAAACGATAGAGTTGTTGTTTCTTCGATGCAGTGTTGTCACTCGTAGAGATTTTCCCCACACAAGAGTAAAATGGCAGTATTCCTTCTCTCCCCCCCCCCNNNCCCCCCCCTTGCGTATGGGAAAATGGCTTTCGTAAGTTGTTGGCCAAAAATCTTGAAATATATGGTAAAGTGGGTAAAATTCCTGGTTTTCCTGTTTTGTAATTATAGGGTGAAATTTTGTTCCAACATAGTGCCTAGGGAAAAAACAAATACTCTTGCTATAGGGGAAAAGCACATGACCAGAGTGGCAACACTGCCTCATTGTTTGATTGTAGAGAACCGTCACTGATACAGGTATCCACCCTGCCAGCCCGCACGTCCAGTTTTTTTGTTATCTGGGATTCGAATGTAACATCCGCCACTTGTACTGCTTGAGTGGCTTGTTGATTCCGTTCTGTTTATTGTTGGACGTTTTGGAGTTGTTCATAAAGTTGTCCTTGAGGCGTGGGTTTGGACCCTCATCAGCGAACGCAGTCTCCTCAGAACGGAAATGTCTGACTTTTTTTTTCTTCTTCAATGTTTTACCCGTGAACAGTGTTGCCACTCTGCTCATGTATTTTTCCCCTACAGCGAGAGTGGTCATTTCCCTACATTTTCCTAAGCACGATGTTAAAGCAGACTTAGTATTTAAAAAAAATTACAAAATGTTTACGGTTAAACAAAAGGCAACCAGGCATTTTACCCACTTTACCTTATATGTCACGATTTTCCCCCAACAACTTAGGCAAAGCAGTTTCCTCCTTACGTAGGGGAAAATACTTGCAAGAGGCAACACTTCTCCAACACGTGCCTTTCTTTAACACGCCGCGCCTATGTCGTGTCTTTGGCACACGAATGCCCTGTCTTAACAAGTGCCCTGTTACTATCTTTGACACACGAATGCCCTTTCTTGAACCCGCGGCGTTTGTCTTTTTTTTTTATCACGCGAAAGCCGGTTTTTTTTGACGTAGGAATATATTATCGTAGCATGATCAGTGTTGCAACTCTTTGGGATTTCCTCCCCACTGTAGGGTGAAATGGCTTTACGGAAAAGCCTGTTCTCCTTTGTAACTAAAAATCTTTAAGTGCCGGGTAAAGTGGGTAAAATGCCCCAGTTTTTTTTTTTTCTTTTGAACTTTAAAATTATAGAATTTTTACGACTAAATTTGCTTCAACATTGTGCTCAGGGAAAGTTAGGGGAAAACATATATGGGGAAAAAATTCTCACTATAGGGGAAAAGCATATTATCAAAGTGGCAACACTGCATCTGACTTCTCGATACTCGAAGGAGAACTTACAGCACCTGTCACTTTTCCTTCTTTTGTTGCTGTTGTACAGCTGCAGCTGTTATCACTATCACCAACGTCGATTTTTAGACCTCACTGTCTAATGGGCCATGATTGTTGTGTTATCACTATAAACCTTTAGCATCTGTTGTTAGTTCACGACATGGATGATCCAAGTTCATAAAGGTGAACTTTGGCAAAAATAACTTTTCTCTTTTTGGCCCCCCCCCCCNCTTTTTGGCCCCCCCCCCCCTTTTTTTTTTCACATACACATCACACACAATGGTTATCATTTTTTTTTTATTCATATCAGTGTGACCTGACCTTGGAGCCACTCACTCACAAACACCATCTGTATCAACATGGCCCCGGCTCATGCTCACGCACTCACCTAGCAGCTCTCGCCACATTGACACAAAACGTCAATGTGAGCCCCGAGCTATTTTGAGCGGAGATCGACAGATGGTTTTCTCTTATCTCTCACCCACACCACACTCCCCCTCTTTAACAAAACAAAACCTCCCTCCATTCATCTCTTGTTATCGTGTGTGTCCACTGTGGCCGTCATGATCCCTTTCTCCAATGCACACAGTCTCTTCTGGCTCTAGCCTCATTTTCGTGTCATCCCAAGACCTGCCTGTTGTGACGTGGACAACTCAATGAGGATTATGTGCCATTATAGTCGAGTGAGGCTTAAGATTCCGCTTTTATCCCCCTCCCTCCGTTACCTTTGCATACATTCCTTCGACCTTCCCCAGGTCCCTGTCTCGCATTGTCTATCCTTCCCCATCCCGACTCTCCTACAGTTTCATTTATCTTTCTATCTCTTTCTTTTAGTCCATCCGTGTACCCCTGTTTCCAGATTTGTCCGTCTCCACGTCATCATTCTGTATTTCTCAGTCCTTCTTTCCGTTCTTTTACTTTCATCATATTTCTCTCCTCATCCCAATTTTCTATATTTATCCTCCTCATTTTTTAAATCTTCCATTCAGCCCCCTTCTTCTGTCTTCATTCCATCTTCCACTGGCATTTCTATTTCTGTCTGTCCCCACGTCATCCCACCTCACACTCCTTTCTCACTTCCTTTTCCAGTCCCGTTCTCGCATGATCTCTCCTTCCTTTTGTCTTTTCTCATATTTTGGTTCCTTTTCATGCGTCCTTTTCTCCCATCCTTCATTCCTGCCTCCAATCTCCGGGCTCCGTCTTTCTTTGTATCTCTACCACTAGCTTTGCCAGGCTGTCATCCATCTTTTCTTCCGCACCGTTTGTCATTTTTGTCCCCATTTTACAGGGACAAATTATTATTGAGTATCGTGAGACAGCGGGGCAGACCTTCAGGCCAATGATGTGTGAGTCTGCCATTGATATCCCATCCAGCCCGATTATACGACCGTGACATTGAGGCCCATTGCTGGGACGTAAGTGACCGTTTGCTGGGGCCTATCATTTTATTGGTGCTCCCCCCCCCCCNCACTTTTTCACCTTTTATGAGCTTTATTAGATGCCTTCCAGGTGTTTTCGGCCCCGCACGTTCCCAGCGCGGCCCTTAGTTTTGATGCGGTCAGGTGTAGCTGGGTCCCCTTGGATAATACTACTGTATTGCCTGCGACGGTGCGCGCCCCCAAGCGTGGAGTCCAGCTCTAGGAGCCGCTACTTCTCCTCAGCCGCCTGGCTGACTCCAGTGGTCAAGTGCCTTTCCACGGCCCTTACCTCTCGGACGTTGGGGTATGCCTGGTCATTTGTTTGGGTTTGAATGTTTTGAAGGATTATTTCTTCCCTGTGCTAGTAGTGAAAGTTTCCATTCATACTTGTTCGCGGTGTGCAGAAAGGCAAGAGTTGTGTTTTCGTTTCCTTCTTGTTCAAACTCGGAGTATGGATTCCTAGAGATTGTGTGTGTGGAAATATTACGGCAGCCTAATATGTCACATAATATGGTAAAAGTTCACATTTTGCTCAACTTCCTAGGTGATATCTTCTGTAATTATTAATGATAGGAGACATGATCGTGGACTTCCCCAGTAATTTTTATCTTGAGCGTGGCGGAGCATACAGGATCAGATTGTTGTGAAATAGCAAGTCCTGTGTCTAAACTATGGATGTTGTCGCAACTTTGTTTGAAGTTGGTTAGGGCAAAGTTATGAATGTGTGTGTGTGTGTGTGTGTGTGTGTGTGTGCGCGCGCGCGCGTGTGCGCGCGCGTGTGTGTGTGCGTGCGTGCGCGTGCGTGCGTGTGTGTATGTGTTTGTGTTTATGAGGGGGATGGAGAAGATGATGATATGACGGGAGAGGGGATAGTAGATGTGTTACTTAAGAGCATCCTTCTTGAAAGATTAGTAGGTCAGTGTTGATACTCAAAGAGAAAATACTTCTCACCTGTTGACAGCTGTACTGTACAATGATGTGCATTTTTGTTCTCACATAGATTATTTTTAATACTAGATACGCCTGGAACACACTTCCTAGTGACAGCAGTGCACTCCAAAGGTATGCATTGCTACCTGACTCTAAACGGGTATTTCATGTTATGTGTATTAAACATTGAATCAATGTAAATGAAATTACTGCCTCTAGCTTTCGGTTGGGTTTAAACTTCCTTCTTTTCACTAGGTACCCAATAGATATGAAATCATAACTTCGTTGCCCTTTTTAAAAAAAAAATGATTTGCGTGTTGTCATGGGCATTAAGCATTCTTCCGGCAGGAACTGATAATATCATAACTTTAATGCTATGGCCCATGATCACTTAAAAAGAAACAGGAAGCCAAATAATGTAAAAAATGTGAGAGATAAATGGAGAATCGAACATTTACCGCTTCGTGCCATGCCATTTGTACAGATCTTTGACCACACCTCAAGCGAACAAGGACCTAGAAATATGGACTGAGATAGGGAGGGAGGATGATGTAATGGCTGAAAATGGAGCATCTGAGAGGCAGTTTAAGATTGCTCCAGGCATACGAAGTGACATTTTTATGCGGCTTGACAGTATCTGCTTTCCTCCGAATATGGGTCCTCCCAAACAGAAGACTATGGAGACCTGCCCCTCGGCTGCCTCATAAATTTTGTACTTTGAGCAGATAATGGTACCTGTTTCTGTTTGTCTTCTCGCTCGTAATTGCATCTTTCTTTATCTGCGCTCAGGTTCGCCCTCGTTTATCTTTCTCAGTTTTAGCGTCTTGCTGACGTGCATGTGCGGTTTATGTGTCTTTTGACCTGTCAAGACAACGTTTGAAAGTTTTACTGTGTCCATACATGCTCCAAGGAAGACGTCTTATTTTGTGCCATCATTTAAATTTGAAGGTCTTCTTTTGTTTTCTGGAGAGCGCCATTGTTTTTTGCCTTTGGCAAAATGTATTTTGCAGGGTCGAAGCATTGTGGTGATCCATACCTACACAGAGTTTTTTCATTTACTTTCTTTGTGAGTACATGCAAAGATCTCTTTATCTCCGTATATGGTCAGCGCACCGGTACCATTCCAATGTTTGGAAACATATTTTGCCAAAGAGGCACCATAATCTGTATATTCAGAAGTGATTTGAATTTTCATAGGCGATTGTTAAGTGCCAACACAGCAGGCTCATCTTGATATCCATTCAGAACGCAAGATTGCCTAGTCTCTTTGTATTGTGTATATACTTAAAATTCAGACCCACACTATCTTTGCCAGTATTGTTAGAGCACGGAAGGTTTCATCCTCGTCCAACACGGGCCAGTTTTCAAAGGAAGTCAGTGGTCTCGGCCACATCTAGCATGCCCCAGCAATTTTATTATTCCTTCCTTGTTTAATCTGAGCTGACCAGCATAGGCAGAGGTGCTACGGTCAATTACCCCTCCAGTATCCGCGTGTTTACATTTAGACTGAGCCTTCTCTTCGAGACACGAGCCAGCTTGGGCTATGCGGAGCCAAATTAGGTGTGGACTACTATGAGGTCAAAAGTGCTGAGGTGCAAGAAAGGAAACTGTGGGACCTCACAAACTCGAATTCCAAAATAGGAAAGGAGCAGCGGTCCAAAATTTCGAATTTTTTAGATGTTCTAGTTCGACAGTTAATTTTGATTTAGAAATTGAGAGATTTGAGTGCAAGACGATACATCAAATTTTGAGGTTTGTCAGTACCTTACGTTCCAGGTCGTAAAAGGTTCTGCCATGCTAATACCTGGTATTTTCATTGCTGGGATTGAAGATAATAACCTTTGTACCATACACGTGTAAAGTTAATCGAACTGTGGCTGCATTACCGAGTTTTGGAATGAAATTAATGGATTGGAAAAGGAGAATATTGACGGTGAAAAGTTCATTTCCTTCAACTTGTTCCGGATCATTAGTCACAACAGCAGGCGACGTCATTAAGTCGTTTCACAAACCGTTGCCTTAATTTGATCTGTCACTGGAGCTCACTCTTTTAATCGATCGGTCAACACTTTAGAGAAGCCCGTAAACTTTTAGCCAATTTGTTATTCTACCATTGTGACGGTGTGTATGGCAGGAAGAATTGGCGAGAAAGGCGATCTAAAGTTTGTTGTCCCTGATGAAAGATCATTCAGAGAACCAGCCTTTCTCTCTCTCTCTCTCTCTCTCTCTCTCTCTCTTTCCTTCTCTCTGTCTCTTGTTTTTGTCTCTTGCTGCGTCTTTGTTGCTTTGCCGTGAGCCTGTGTGAATACGAATGTTGATAACCTGTCCAGGGTCTTTGTCACCTTTTAGACCACTCAACATGTTTTGATTGTACTGTTCTTTACTTATAAATGTTCTACGCTTCATTGGATAACTTTCTTCCGGGACCCCTGACAACATGACCTCTTTTGTCCCTCAGACAAAGATGTAAAATTTGCAAAATAAAAATAAATGTAATATGAAGTAAGGACAACGGTTCTGCAGTTCCTTCGAAACTTCACGCCCTGTCGCACAATTTTTAAACCTTTTCAACTCTAACAGTGGTGAAATCATATTTAGACATGCCCATGTGACACGACCGCCTTAAGAAAAAAAAATGGGAGGCGAATGCAAGGATTTATGATAATGACAGTTTGTACCTTTAAGAAAAAAAAGAAACAAAGCTGTAAAATTACATGGCAAAATTAAGCATGTCAGCTTTTAAAAAAAAAGATATTATGTCTTTTACGAATAATAGAAAAAGAATGACATTTTATTTAAAGTATACCAGTCTTGGCGAGAATAATTTCACCTCCCTCTGAAAGCTCTTCAACGGACACAGCATTCTCTGAACTGACAAGCGACAAGGTTGGCTGTTTAGGGGAGAATTTATGAAGGTGCATAACGTCTTATGATTGCTTACACACTTGACACGATCCTGCCAAGTCGCCGTCGTGGAAATTGTCTAGACTTTGCCGCCGTGATTTGGAGTTTATGGCGTTGTCAGCAATTGTTACTGTTAAGAACAAGGACATGGAAAGTCGGCCGTGAACATTGTCTGTGTGGTATATGCCCAGGACATACTTTCTTTCTAGGCATGCCTGTAGGCCAGAGTGGGGAGACAACGAAACAAGAAATTGAGTTAATGAAACATAATAGAGGTTTCGTTGGAGCTCCGATCAAGTTTGGGAATTTGATGGGCTCTTCCAGCTGTCCATACACCGTCATCGTGACAATTCTGTCGTTCCAAACTATTTTTGAGATCATTGCAACATAATTGCGCTTTCAAATTAATGCATTTTCAAGTTCTTGGTGAGGGCTTGGTACAGCAATTGCTCCGTTCGGTAGTTTGCTCATTAACAATTTCGTTACCTTGTGCTGAAGAGTCCTTATCAATTGCATTGCTTTCTGATTCACATGGAAACATTGTAAACAGACGCGCATTTTGGGTGAAGATCGTGCTCGGCATTCCTCGGCTGACGCAACCATCCAAGAATTCGTTAGAAATTTTGAAATGTGGCACCCACGGTCTTTGCTTGTACATGTGGGTTGCGAACGATGTCCTCTGTATACACAGGACTGCCCCATTTGTTTCACGACTGCTATATATTGCCTTGCTGGTCGCTGATAAATGGGCTCAAACTGCCTCAAACGTTGACCAAGTTTGGACCGTCTTGTCACCGCGCGATGACTGTTGACCAGAATCAGGGGTAATCTAGACCAAACAAATACAATATGTCTGTGTCCCTCCATAGGCTTACCTCCCCCTGGCCTTGATCCTCCTGACGTCACGTCCTTCTCGATAAGAGGAAAATGCTATACATTTGTGACTGATTTACAAATTAGGAGAGCTTTGACACTGACAAAGCAGGTCAGTAAAGGATCTCGCCTAACCCACTGTCACCCACTTTGTCATAATGGGTACATGAGTTTAAGAGTTTAGTATCTTGTGATTTTTTATATATCATAAATTAAAAATGACTTCTGAAAGAACCAGCATACCATAAAGGAACGGCAAACGTACATAAAAGCTACTTATTTTCTTCAGTTCAACCTAGTTCAGTATTTACTCAACAGACTGAAAAAAAAACAACCCAAAAAACCAACAACAATATTTTGCAGCAGTTACCTGTTTTTGGATTTTACAGGGTTAATAAACGCGTGCATTTTGTGTCAGTGATACCGGAATGTAAAAGATAAGAGAGATGTCCTGGTTATTGTGATGGATGTCCCATTCTTGTTTTTAGAGATTTAAGTTGAGTGTTGAAGATGGTGCTTTAGGTATATTAAATAGATGACTGATAATAACATTAAACAATGCACACTTGCTGTGGTTTGTACTGAGAAAAGTGGGGATGTATTCGATTAGGAAATCATTGGGTGTGGTGAAAACATAGACGCCATGTAAGCGGCAATACTGGATTTCATGGTCCAGTCCACAATCAAAGTACAATGGTGCATTTGATAGAGAGCTTTCCTGAATAATGATAACAATTGTTATGTTATTTGCCGATACAATATCACATTACACTAATATTATTCGTTACCCCATGGTTGCGCTATCTCAGCCCAGCTCCCACATGGGGTTATTACGGTGTTGCGTTGAATAGCTCGCTAATGATCCTCTTACGTCTGCCCATGTTCATTTCAGATACGGCCGCGACCGCCTGGCTTCCTGTGTAGCCATTTTATCCCCCATAATTAATAGCTTCGTACGCGCATTAGCGTTTGTCTGAACAGTGGTTGATTCGCCCAGGTATTATAGACCTTTCAGATCTCTGTCAAAGGTCTGTCTGTTGCCTCCAGCTTAGTCAAATTATGCTCTTGTTACCCCCC
>JAWQUT010000121.1:938893-953893 GCA_033807755.1 Ellobium chinense
CCTCAAACTTTCTCGTTGAGCAAAGCCAACTCATTTAATTCTGTCAGCACCTATTCAAAATAGATTGTACCCCAACCCGTAGATGTTAATGTAATGTTATGGCTATAGCATCCTGGTAATACTAGACTCTAAGCTTTTATTAGTAAAATCTTTGCCCACCCTACCCTGAAACTTTTTTTTAAAAAACATAGCCAACTCATATTACAATTCTGTTAGCATCTAGTCAAAATAGATTGTACCCCAACCCATACCCACAAGTCCAATCTTGTCGTAAATGTTGATGTTTATTGTAAATGTTATGATTATAGCATCCTGGTAAAATAGAACTTTTACGCTTTTATTAGTAAAACCCCTCGCCATGGTGAAAAGCAGGTGTTAACACATTCATAGTATGGAACGTTTTCGCACCGATGCTATCGTCTTTTTATGTGCAATAATGGACGCCTTCCCAATCGTAAAAATCCTCGAAGTCAAAAAAAAAAACAACCAACAAACCATGTGTTTGCCGTGGGCTGGCAAAATAATGGCGAGGATAGATTCATTAAGGATGGCATTTAATGCAAGGCAAATTTATTATCGAGTCACGTGGTGTGTGCTGTGTCCTCCGCACTTAATAAGGGGCGTTGGCAGGGTTGACATCTTGTTTAAGATTTGTCAACAACGAGAGCAGAATAGCGCAGTGACAGGGAGTGGGTGGGTGGTGCTAGCTGCATGGTGTCACAACTGGCAGCCCGAAGCAGGAAATATGCAAGTATGGGCAGAATAGGGAGAAAGAGGAAAGAAAAGAGATAATTATTTCATTGTCCAGTTGACTCAGTTGAAACTGAAGACGTGTACACTCTATCGCGCACGGCCCTAGGAGATAGAAAAAAAACAACAACAACAAAACACGTGCGATTTTCCTCACAAGTGGTTGAGTACTAATTATGTTGTAATATGTTCTGCACATTGATCGTGTCAATTCAGTTCCCTCACCCTTTATTTCGTAGACTATTTTGAAAATTAGTAAGTTTTACAACGATAATTCCATGTCATTTGAAACCTGACTAGCTGAATTGTCTTGAGTAAGTTTAATTACATTAGCAAAGAAAAGGTCTTGAACTTATCATGTATACCTATAATGATAATGGTGATGATATCAATATAGATTAGCGGTTTTCAACCATTTCAGAAGAGGGGCCTTTTTTGCACTGTAGTCACCATGTGAGGGCCATGTCAGCATTGAGGGGGCGAGGGGGGGGGGGNGGGGGGGGGGGGGGGGGGGGGGGTTAAGGGCGTGAAGAGGGGAATGTAGCGACATTGAATTATAAGGATACCTTTTAATCTAAATAATTTCGCGAGCCACGTTTTCCAACCTGCGGGCCAGCGACTGGGAATCCCTGCTTTAGAAGAACTGCAGTCATCCGGTAGAATAAGCGTACTAAACGTTAACCAAGGTTAGCCAATTCGCTTCCAGTATTAACCCTTAACCTCAGGAGGCCGCATAATGAAAGTATCCTTTCAAAGCCCTAGCCACAGAAACCACATGTTTATCCGTACATTATGCAGGCCTTTTCTGGCAACTTTGGCAAGCTTTGCTCTTGAGTCATATTTCAGAATCAGGGGATGGGATCCACTTTTTGAGGTAGGGTTGGAGCTGGGTTGGTTGGTTCGGGTTGGGAGGAGGTTGTGGGGTGGGGGAGGGACAGGAGGAGGTGAAACCAGAGCTGTGCAGTGCAGTGCAGTCTAGGCAGGTGTTTCCTTTTTTTGTTTTTTCCATGTCCTTGTGCTTTGTGCACGGTGCAGTCGTGGAACAGCTGTCGTTGGAATGCATGAAGTCTGTTAGCCTCAATTATACAGTGTGCATGATGAATACTGGCCTCTTGTTAATATGTGCACAGTACTCATCTACGCATCCGAATGTAAACATAGTAGTTTAGAAAGGTCCGGAACAGTGATCGCTGATCATTGTTTAGGGGATTTGGGGGGAAAGGGGGTTAGGGGATGGCAACAATGAGGAAGAATTTTCAACCCGTGGTTGACAAATTTATCCGCACTCTTCTTTCTTTTTGCAGTTATGTGTGAATAATAATCCGCTCCGTTTAATCGGCTTCATTCCCAAATTAGCACTTTACAGTATGCAATCAGTTCCCTTCTGGTATGGTATGTTTGTATTGGACAATAGTCGTCTTAAAAAAGGGAAAATGCACAATGTCCAACGTGTCTCTTTATCATGTCACACTTAAGCACCCTAAAGGAAAGCGATCTTCTACTATCTATAATAGGACTAGACACACTTCAACACACTTAGACACGCTAGAGTAAAGCGACAGTCTCCCATCTATGGTGGCCTACGGTAGGACTTAATGAACCCGAACCTCGCGTACTCGAATAAAATCTGATAGTCACCGTAACGCTCTTGTCCTGAGCTCCCTCATTTTCTTTGCAAAAATATTCTCACAATCTCGAACATTTCATAGACTCGAAATTATGGACTTGTTCTCTGGTACTCAACAAATTCGCGAGGCGCTGTTTTAACCTACTTTTGAGCTTGTAAATAGAGCTGGACAGAGAATTCAGTATGACTTTCATAATATGTACGGATCCATTATTTTCATTTTCATCATTTTACTAATACGGTTAACTTCATTAATAAGTACACTTAATAAGTAATAAGAATCCTCTTTCGTAGACCCATTCAGGACCTACGAAAAAGCTGCGCCATCCGATCATAATATTGGAAGATGAGCTTCACTTACAATATAACGATCGTGTTCACAGCATGACCATAGATATATTTGCTGTTATATCTCAATATTAGACGGGGTTTTATCAATTTCCCGTATTGCAACATTAGGAGAATTAGTGAATTAGTGTTTGCACTGCAAAGTTTGTATAAAATATGAAAAGTTTACCTCGTGAAATTCGGAAAAAAAAATAACAAACAACGCTCTGAAGTGAAGCATGGAATGAATTGAAATCTATTCTTCTTTTATACCCAAGCGAGCATTTAACATCAAAATTTAAGTGCTATACAGTACTGCAAAAACACACTGAGCCAAAGAGCCTGAGAACCAACAGTGCCTAGCTCTGACCTTTGCACCGGCAGTCTAAAGAATGCGATGTGAGAAGCTGTTGGTAATGTAAATATTGTGTGCATTATGAGTGAGTAATACACTTGGCATAAACACCCTTGAACATGAGCAGGGCACGCCAGTGGCAGCTGGAAGAGTTTCGATGGCTCACACATAGTCGTATGGCATCGTTTCAGGGGTTCTCGAAATGGCACGTTTCCTGCTTCTCCGACAAGACACAATGGTCTTGCAGGGACAACAAAAACCAGCTTGTAGACCACTGCTTAATTTCCGCCACAAACTATTATACGGTATGCAGGTCGCGGGGACAGGCCCCAGTTTTCGTCTATTAAAAGTATTTGTTTGACTGAAAAATTAAATTGAAATGCCCAACACAATCTCATTTATCATTGTATCTGACCAGACTGTAAGATAATTAAACTTTACCACACGATCTAGACAAAGCTATACCGTTCTTCACCCTGTTGCCTTGAAAAAGTCTCTCTAAGAGGCGATCAGCAGGTCAATAAATATTAATTAGTTTATTATATAGTTATGGTAACAGAAGGAAGGAGGGTGGAACTTAGCAGAATTACACAGCATGGTTTGAGAACCTCTTGTGGACATAGATGGCCTGAGCTATTTTTTTCCTCACTACTTCTTTTTTCCCCTGCTGGTGCAATCGATGCTTCAAGCTGCAGCCCACGTGGGGGGGAAAGTGGGCGTAGCCCTCTCGATGCAGTGCTCGATCATTGCTGCTCACTCGCGCGTGTTTGTCATTGGGGAGTACTCACGGGAGAACAGCCTTACTACGTTGTTTAGATTCAGGATGATATGGACGACGAGGGAGGGGGTTGGGGGGTGGAGAGATGAGGAGAAGATGAGGCTTAGGACTTTGGGCTTCTTTACCTGGGGAAGACGAGAATATCAGTACAGGCGCCTGTGTCGAAGTGCAAAATGTCTAAGGTGAAGCTCATGACACCGTGAGGTCACCTCGCCATGTCATTGGTCAGATGCTTGGGTCAAGAAAGTGGAATGCCTCATTTGCATTGGTCATTGGCTCCCCTCCTTCTCTTGCTTACTTCCGTAGGCAGAGTCTGTTAGTATGTATATGCTCAAAGCTGCTGTAAATCACATCTTTTTTCAGTAAATGATTATGTATTTTATCGTGAAAATGTATTTTGAGATACTCATGTATACTTGGAAAGTTTGCTCATTTATTCCATTGTTTCCCTGTAGTCATTATAACTTTCATCTTGCCTTTCTAGGTCGCGTCAGTCATAGGTTTTTCTTAACAGTAGTCTCTGTGGGCGTAATTTGTTGCTGTCGACTTATATGATGGATGATTCTGTGGTCACTTTGCGCATTCCTTTTTTTTTCTCTTTTCTTCATTTAATAAGTGGACGATTTGTCATTGCCAGTCTGAAGTTGAGATTGTCACAAGAGGCTTTTTTTTTTGTTTTTTTGGTTTTGATTGTTCTAAGCTCTGCCTGAATTCTGCAAAGGTGGCTAATGATGCGGATTCATCCATTGTTTTTCTCACTGATTGATAACAGCTTCGCACGCGAAGCCCTCGGCGTCTGTCTCGATTGAAGAGGATAGGAAATAAATAAAGTTACAGGGCGTGGGGAAGGAGGGGAGTTGATGTATTGATCTGCTGGCAAGCTCGTATTGCGTGTGCGTGCTAATAGATTCGCTGTGGATGTGCTTAATAGCCGTTATTTATTTTATGTCTTGTTCACTTCCTTTCTCGTAGAGTGATTCAGTGCTGAGGAGTGTTATTGTAAAGGAGCATGAAAAGTGATGACGTCATTGTGACATCATGTAATCGAACGCATAAACATGACTCTCCGTTAAACTTTAAACTTTTCTTATCAGTGCCATGAAATTGTGAAGGTTGTGATAGTGTTACCCCTTTCCCACGTGCTGCCTCCTTCGATTTTCTTAAAGACAAGATGGACATTGACTGGATTAGATCTACTGGAGTACGATAACACCAATATTTGATGACGTCACGACATGGCCGCGCTGGGCACGGCACGTGAGATAACGGCGCTTCCGCCTCAAAACGAGCAGAGGGACATGAGCCAGTTTCGTCCGGATAGAGACACTGGTGTCATGTACACCCACCAGCCTCCTCCTCATCATCATCATCACCTTGGTCATCGTCATCATTATCAGCAGATCAAAGGTCATCCGTTGATAACACCTTTAAGTCCAACGTCCCCGGGGTTCAATGCTAGTGGAGGCAGCAGCGTCGTGATCAGCAGTGGGCCGAGCAGTGGCGGCACTAGCACCATTAGTAAACATGGGGATGAGGTGGCAGCAGCATCACTGTCACCGGATTACGACAACCTGGCGCCAACTGTGTCATTAAGTTGCGTGAAAGAGGAGGAGGGCGGGGCAGGCGGAGAGAGGGCCGCAATCAATAGGAATCATGATAATTTTGCAACAAATCAACAGCCCGTTGCGGGTCTGGCAGGGGGTAGCGTGGCTGGGAGGGGCGAGCCCAGCGGTGGCAGCGGCGGGGTGAGTGACAGCGGTCGTTATAAAAGTGGAGATGAAAGAATCACCGGCAGATGCAGTAGTTACAGCGGCGCGGGCGACGGCAGTGAGGATGTAGGCCGCCTTGTTAGACGGGAGGTGACGTGCGAAGCGGTTGTGAAGAGAAACGATATGGGGAACTATACGTCGAGCGCTCGTGTGGGCAGCGTGAGCGAGGGACGTGTACATGAGAATACTGGCGTGGGTGATAAGAAAAGTAGTGACGAGGTCACTGTAAACCCAGCGAAAAAAAGTGCAGCAGCCATCGATAACATCAACGCCCCCTCAGGACCACGTGATCCAAAACACGATGATGAAATCGCCAACGTGACACCCAAGTTTCCGGTGGGTGATTTGAACATGGGGCCGAAACCTGAGAGATCAGGAGACTCAACAGATCATGCGGGCAGCGCTGGACCCCTTTATCCTAAGGGGTCGGGTTCGCATCCTCACCCTTCAGGAAAGGACATTCAGGGCAAGGGCTGTGTATCTGTGGGCGAGACGCGTACTGTGACCATGGTCACCTCGACCTCAGTTTCGACCACTACTAAGGCGGAGAATCAACCAAACATAGACATTGTGTCAATAAGTAAACCAGAAGAGGCAACCAGACATACCTCAGGCGTAGACTCTCATGCCCACTCTTCGGGCTACGCGGTAGTTGGTGAAGGACCTGAATTTCGACAAAAGGCTGGACAGACAAAGCCTTCAGGTCAGGCAAAACTACTAGTTGCAGCTCAGGCCTCAGTCACAACGGGTACCACAACCACCACCGCCCCTGCCATCATCGTCACACCTGGCAGTCCATCGGTGAGATCACCACTGGCTACGTCTTCAAGAATACAACCTGAGCAGGACATAGGAAAGGGAAACACGAGTCAAACTGAATACGTCAGCAGGGTTTCCATGAAAGACATTAATAACTCAGGCGAGGGCGTAAATGTGGAGCAAGACATTAAATCTCAAAATACCGGAGAATCCGCACAAAACGTGAATGATGTCAAAGACGAAGTGGGGGCGGAGTCAAGGCGACGTTCTGCACCAGTGGGAGGAGTCAAAGTTTTGCCGACCACCTTTACATTTAATCACCGCAGTTTTAGGGAAACAAAGAAGGCGGGCGATGTGTCTTCCCCGACAAGTCCAGAAAGTGCGACAATGTCTTCTTCTCCACCTTCGTCCAGTTTCGTTTCGAAAACAGAGTCCCCGAACAAATGCGATGTCAAGAAATCAACGCCTATAACCACTTCAGCCACAAATGTTCCTCGTTGGAGCGCTGAGACCACGAGTGGAGGTATAATGACCACAAGTGTGCCACCACAAGCCGCAGCAATGACCACAAATGTACCACCCTCAGTCACAGCAACAGCTACCCCAACAAATTTGGCGCACCAGACGTCGACAACAGCAGCATCAACAGTGTCTGTGGGATACCAGACCACAGCAACGCTACTTTCCTCAGCAGTTGTTGCAGTGCCCACCTCGCCTGCAACCGCACCCTCAGTAAACGTGGCCTACTCCACTTCAGCAACAACAATTGTTTTGAAAGACGTGGCACAGCCAGCCACAGCAACACAAGTTTCCCAAACAAATGTGACGTCCCAGACTTCGCCTACAACATCGCATATGTCATCGCCTACCTCACCAACTGTAAAGATGCCAACAAGCATGTCATCTTCACCACCAGCAGCAAAGACAGTGGAAGCGAATGTTACGCGTGTACCTCCACCTACAGCTCCCAAGCCAACAGTTACAGCATTTCCAAAATGGGCAACTACTACCACGTCCTCGCACCCGGAAACTGTTACAATAACCACGGCACAGGAGAACGTAAAAGTGTTTCCATCGGGGATATCTAAAAAATCACCCACTGCTGAAAATTCACAAGATAAACTTTCTCAGCGCCCCTCAGCTGAAGTGGTTGTCACGCGCCCTGAACAAACACGGGACGACAGCCCTAAGGGCTATTCATCCCACTCAGGTTTCTCCCCTGGAATTCCTTTTTCGCAGATAAGGGAGACAAGCAGTAAGCAAAAAGAAGGAAAACCAGTGGAAGCCAAGCCTAAGGTCTCTTCCTCATATAGTGTTGTTAATAACACCGCCATACACCCGACTTCCGCTTCTGAGGTCGTGGTCTCAGAAGAAGTAATAGGACCCTCTTCCACAGATAACAACTACGATTCAGTATCGTTGGAGAGTTCGGGTTATAAAATCATCTCAAGGCCGGGAGAAGCGAGGGGACCAGATGCTATTGTGATGAGCTCTTCTGTCAACACCGAGATCATACAGCATACAGTGGTGAAGAGTGTCAATAGTGCAGAAGGAGAAGAAGATATTTACGCTGTTCCTATCCCTAGGAGTCAAAGAGAAGGCTCTGCTTCCGCACGTCATGAAAGCGTTACAAGGAGCGAAGAGCAAATGGAAATGACACAACCAGCAGCACCTCCTAAACCACCACGTTCTCCGAGGGCAGCCACAGAACCGCCAGCGCCGCCTCCTCATTACGACGAAGACGACGACGCCTTTGAAGATGTCGTGATGAGAAACAAAGTTCAAGTCACGTGCCAAATGAAGAAATCAACCACAACTGGGATGCTGCATTCACACTCCAGCGATTACTCCAACCTTCCAGGATCCTCCGGTTACGATTATTTCAGTTTGGGACGGCGCCCCAGACGTTCCAGAGTCAAGACTCTTACCGACAGCCGAGGTATGGCCGTTAGTTTGGACATGCTGCTTCGATTTCGAAGACAGAGTGCTTCAGATGTCTCGAAAGCTGCACCAGTTGAACAGACCTTAAGTGTGGATGATATTTTGAAGTCATGTAGTGAGTATGATCCCAATAATGATCCTTACTATCGAAACAGAACAAGCTCTGACGCAGTGAGAAAGTCACCATACCATCCCAACACTCCCTTGCTATTCAGCCAGGTGACAAATGTCCAACTCGAAACCTCTGACAACAAAAGCAAAGAAAAACGTGAAAAGCATCCCGGGTCAACTTCGAGGCCTATTTTAAAGAAAGGCAAGCAAGAAATGAAATCTAGTGGCGAAAAAACTGGTGGTGATGTAACGGCGGCTCGTGCGAAACAGGACACGAAAACTAATGACACCTTAGTTTCGCCTCGAGGAGTGAAGAATTTTAATGGGAATGGCAGTGATGAAAGTGGGGCTATGAAACAACGTGTGGCAAGCGAAAAAACCAAAGTCTTACCTGTTGTGACGTCGCTGATTAGTCCAGGTAGTGGTAAGGACAGTAAAGACCGAGTTACCTTTGAAGACAGTAAATCAGCAACTGCGGGGCGAAAAGAACCATCCGTTTCAGTACCAGCCTCGAAATCGGAAACTGCGAGGAAATCTGATACAGTTAAGTCCGAATCCAGTCTTGACTACGATGAAGTTCAAGAGTACCATGTGACTAGGGTTGGTGTCACTAACATTCAGTCACCAACAAGCCCCGGTACTGAGAAGGCTTCCTCACCAGTATCTACCGAGAAAGATAAACAGGAAAGCAGTCACATGAAAGGGAGTTCAAAACATGGGTCACCGGTTCAAACCCAGATCACCAAGACTGAGGAGGCAACCTCACCGAAGCCTATAGGAGTAGAGGTTATTGCTGAGTCAAAAGAACTTAAAAGTGAAAGTGCCAAATCCACAGACGTGAAAACTCAGAAAGAAATGTCTTCTAAAGTTCAGATGGCAACAACCTCAGCTCAGCAACCGACGGTCTCATTCTCAGAGCGGCACAAACTTTTGAGCGTCAGCTCAAGTCAGTCTGCAACATCGGTCGCTCCATCACCTTCAGTTACCGCAACTTCAGCGACCTCGGCACAGTCCATAGCCACAGTGGACACAACTCCCTCTGTTGTCACACAGTCACATTCTGTCGTGCACAAATCGTCAACATCAAGCTCTCCGTCACCAACGTCTCAGGGAGGAAAATCTTCTCCAGCATCATCAGGAAAGCCCTCTCCATCTTCTCAAGGAGAACAACTTTCTTCAGCATCAGCCTCAGGAAGGAGACCTTCCCCAGAAACAAAAACCCAACCTCACGTTGCGCCCAAACCCTCTTCTTCACAGACCACAACCTCCTCCTCTACCAGCAGCGCCTCCACCTCCACCTGGCGGTCAGAGTCCACGTCCTCCAACGCGCAGAGCCAGTCCACGTCCAGCTCGGACTGTAGAGAGTCCTTGACCTCGGCATCTGACGTCCAGAGCCCACTTTCGCCGGACAGTGTGTGGTCTGATTCCTGTGATGGTGCAGCCCAAGCTGAGATGGCCTTCCTCACAGTGGATATATCTAATGAAGCATCCTTGGGAGATTCGCCATCACCTGGGCGCCGATCACCCAACTACTACGCCAGTAAGTTGACATTCAGTATATTTCTCCTGTTGTCTTCTGGACGTCTTGTAGATGAAGCTTTTATTATTCTTCATCTTTCAATGTTTCATGGGTTTTTTTGTTGTTTTTGTCTTTTGTCTTCCGTATATCTACCTGGTTACACACCGAAAGTTTCACTTCTAGCAGCTCTCCCATGTGTACATGTTATGCACAAACCCAAACTTATTATTGCCTGTGACTTTTAAGAACACCATAGTACATGGCTATAACTGTTTCAACAGACCAGTGTTGTTGTTGCCTTTGTTAATTTCGTTGTTTGTTGACAAGTATGTGTTTTCAAAATCACTCTTCTATTTGTTTATGTAATAGCCCTCTGTTTTGTTCTCGTAGATATTGATGTTTTCTGCTATAGGTAGACGTGTGTGGTTACTTGTACCGCGCCTGATGTTGTTATCACTTTATATTATCCTAGCTAGTACTTGTTAACAATGCTTAATGCCCCTGGCATTCACCTTTGATTTTTCGTGCCATAACAGCAGTTAGAATAACTACTACTAAAAAAAAATCGATATAGAAGCGGTATTTCGATACGGAATCGATACAACATTTTCTGTAGACTCTATTCTCATCGAGTATAGACTATCTGTGACTGTTACAGGCATCGATTTTCTGTAAGAGTACTGCAAAGCCTGTAACAGAATCCAGCACTCTTTAATTGTCTTTATGCCTGTGCAATTTTAGGTAATGATTCATTAGATTCCTGTGTATCATGTTATGCAGTTTGTCCCTTATTTACAGTCACATTATGTTACCATTACACCTTCAACACTAGGTGTCGTTGCCTTCGCATTTACTTTACGGCCATCTTCGGTTACCTGCCGTCTCTCACATTACACTCCCGTCTCTACGGCTCGCGTCAGTGGCAGGTCTAGGAATTCTCCGTAAGGAGATGGGTAGGGGGGAACTGACCTGCCCTCCATCCTCCTAGAAAAACTAATACAAGGTAGCAGTTTCTCTTCTACAACCAGAGTGACAGCTCTCATGAATCGGAAAATGAAGATTTGAGGAGCGGGGGGGGGGCTTGACCGGGATGCTTCCTGCTTCTAGATCCGCCTCTGGCTGGCCCTAGTCATTAGAGCTGACCTGCCTGAATGTCGGTTTGATGAGGGACTAATAAACTGGCGCTCGCCGTGACACATGATCTGTTTTTCCTGTTTCTCTCTCTCTCTCTCTCTCTCTCTCTCTCTCTCTCTCTCTCTCTCTCTCCAGTCTCTGCCGGTACTGTTTGTCTGGCTAATTCAGGTCTCTTTGTTGTGATTTATCATCTCTTCCGCATCCTAACTGAACCACACCCAGATGTCTGTCTGTTGTAATTGCCCATGTGACGTGTTTTCTCCTGTGCATAGGATCTGCACTTATGCTCACACTCAAAACGCTTATCGTCTCCTTTTCGCACCACAGAATAGGCCTGTGTTATGTTTTCAGTGCTTTGCACTATATAGATTCGTTATTCTATTTCCTTTATTATTCACAATGTGATCTGTCTTTCCTATGCTTTAACTTCTTATATTATATTAACCTTAGCCCATGCACCATCTTGAGCTAGGGATAAGAAGAGTTTGTGGTAAAGAGCAAAAATTATAGTCCTTGGAAGAAGAAATTACTGAAATAATAGCAAAGTGGTGATACTTTGTTTTCGTCTGGAGAAAATTTGTCTGAGAGAAAAAAAAAAGTTATGTTCCCTAGAAGCAGATTCTTTGAGGTACTGCAGAGTAGTGACACTTCTGTTTTTCGTCTGGAGACAAAGAGGAACAAGAAGAATAAAGCAATTACATTGAGTAAGGTAATCAGAAAATAGAAAGATGGAAGCAGAAACATTGTAATGATCAGACAGACCTTAAATGGAAAGGGAAAGGACAAGAGAGTGGAAGATGAAGCCTCATAACATGGAGGATATTGACCCAATTAGGGTCACCAGGAGTGACCTGATCTATGGGTTCCTGTTTACCATAAGTAGTAATGCTAATAGCTTGGCGACCATCCATCATCGTGCCAGTGAGGCCAGAGTGAAGTGTAAGACTGCGATCTGGCTGAAGAAGGACACAGGTGGTTCCGCTTGAAAAACAGCAACAACAAAGCAGGAAACGGAGATTTGCTGTTCTCATAAATATAGGGGACATCCGGGTTGTTACACAGACTGAGGAAAATTGTCATCGGCATTTCCAGGTGTGGAAAACACCTCGAATCCGCATAAAATAGCCAGTTCTCTTGGAGAAATGAGAAATTAGAAAATCAGGAATGGCAAGTGGAAATTTGTGTGGAAATTTGTTTGGAACTACTCTCCTATGCATCGACATGATATAATATTAAATTACGCGACCAAAAAAAAATGCCTGACGATTATGTTGTTATCATGAAAAACCACCTGACATAACATAGAAAAGTCATGGAAAAAAATATTTACCATTTTTTGACAATCTTGGAAAACTTACTGCCCTACTAGTGGCTTGGAAGGGTCTTGAGAAAATATTGCAATCATTGTACAGTCGACTCCGCCTAATCGCAGTTCGAATACTCGCAAATTCCGCTTAATCGCAACATTTTCGACATGACCAAATGCTAAACTTCTCTGACAACAAAAAGTCCTTTAAAATGCATTTTCCTCTCTCTGTGTTCCCGAGCAGCTACGATAAAGCGGAATTAACTGTAGCGTGATGGGGCTTTTTTTTATTTTTTGACGAAAAGCGTCTATCAGTGTCCGTTCTTAGTGTAAAGTCTGTACCCTAAAGAGTACAGCAGCTAGGAATCAAAAAGCCAGCTTCCAACCGCCCCCTCCCCCCAAAACCCCCGCTAAATTACATCCCACACTGTGTGAGTTTAATGATGTCAAATTTAGCGTCAGCTCGCTGGTTGCGGTGGAGAGAATTACTGCGAATGATTGCCTCATTGCGATAATTACGTCCTTCGTGTGGTTGAGTACTTCCAGCTCGGGTCCGCGTGAGCATTTTGCTTTGCAGGGTTTTCATGTACTATGGGGGGAGGGGGGACTGGCTAAACACAGTCCTCATGTTTTTGTTGTTTTATTTTGTAGTCTGTTTGTTAAAGTCTGCTGTACGCGTGTCAATGTCGGTATGCCCTGGAAACAAGATATAGATCCCTGTATGCATTATTCCTTGCAGGGCTTTTCATAATTAATGTGTTGTTTTCAGTGCTGTCGCAAAGTTTTTGGTTTCATTTTGGCTTTTTTGTTTAAACTGACGTTAGGTGCATGGTGCCCTGGAAAACAAATAGAAATAGAAGCTTTCATTTCATTTATTTGTACCTTTTAAAAATAATAGAATGGGCGATAAATTTATCCTCAATGTGGGCGCAGAGAACACGATCTCTTAGAAAATGCAATCAGATTGTGAAAAGATTAGTCTGATAAAGTTCGGCCGTCCTGTCTATGCATAAGTATTTACACATACTTGTAATGCTGTGAAGCTCTCATTTCATTCCATACACATTGTATGTTGTGTGCGTCTCTCTCTCTCTCTCTCTCACTCTCTCTCTCTCTCTCTCTCTCTCTCTCTCTCTCTCTCTCTCTCTCTCTGTGTGTCTGTCTGTCTCCCTCTTTCTCTCTCCCTCTTTCTCTCTCCCTCTTTCTCTCTCTCTCTCCCTCTCTCTCTCTCTCTCTCTCTCTCTCTCTGTGTGTCTGTCTGTCTGTCTGTCTGTCTCCCTCTTTCTCTCTCCCTCTTTCTCTCTCTCTCTCTCTCTCTCTCTCTCTCTCTCTCTCTCTCGCTCTCTCTCAAATATCGGCTGACGACATACTATATGTCGCTTCTTGATTGAATATCTGTCTCTCCTGGCAGTGACTTAGGGGACATGAATATAATTTTAAGATAAGATAAATTTTATTTGTCCGTAATTATATGCACATAGCCTTGTTCACTAGCATTTACATGTGTATACCCATAAATGTAAGGCGCAGACACCTAACTGATCTCCCCACGGACGCACACACCCACACAACTATAATATATACACATAATATACATATTATACGCCATGTGTACCTGTATGTGCACTCAAGGATAATATTACAATAATATATTATCATTTGCCCTGTTGTACGAGAGTATTATATTACATGTAAAAACAGTTCTTCCTCCTAGGTCTGTATGTAACAACCCCTCCCTCCGCCCCCTCCTCCTCTTCTTCCTCCTCCACCACACACAACCCGCTCAGGTCCCCCCTGTTACCAATATGACACCTTGTCTGTGCTCTCCCAACTCCCAACACTAATTACTTGTCTTCAAGCGCCACTTATGAAGATCATTTAGAAACCAATGCCCGGCCTATTAATGGCGTTTTATTGTTGACAGCCGTAACGATAACAGACTGTTCTTGCTTGTTCCCTATTCCCACCAGTTTCCCCCTGGGTTCCCAGCCCTTCTCTCTTCATGACTGTAATTAAGCTACGGTTAAATTGCCACACTTGACACTGGGACATGCGATACACATTAGCCAGGGCTCAGCGGACACTCCATCCGTATTGGAGGTGACGTGGGTTCGTCCATTCACTTATTGTTTTATTCATTGATTCATTCATTCATTCTCTTTTTCGTTCTGTACCTTTCATTCTTTCCTTCCATGCCATTCATTCATTCATTCATTCATTCATTCATTCATTCATTCATTCATTCATTCATGTTCCTTTCACTTATTCGTTAGTTTCATTCATTCATTCATTCATTCATTCATTCATTCATTCATTCATTCATTCATTCATGTTCCTTTCACTTATTCGTTAGTTCCATTCATTCATTCATTCATTCATTCATTCATTCATTCATTCATTCATTCATTCATTCGTTCACTCACTCATTCATTCATTCATTCATTCATTCATTGTTCTGATCCTGTTTCAGCTAGCTTTAACTGCGGAATATGCATTAATTCATCTATCTCCACTTCTTTTTAGAGCGCCATTCCGTCCGCTCATTCCCACCTCTCTCATGTCTCCTTGTCTAACCACATCCTTATTTATCTTCACCTGCCCCTCCAGCTCAAGAACATGTCAAA
>JAWQUT010000121.1:958893-988372 GCA_033807755.1 Ellobium chinense
TTGGACATTATGTGTGTTCTCTTTTTATCAGTACAGAGCAGATTTACCGTTTTGGAGATTTGAATGCCAGATTTTCTCGCTTCAAATTAATTAAAGTATCAGTGCTCATATACACATGGGAAAGCCAGTGCGTAGGGCTTGCGGACATGAGATTTTCACGAAAAGCCTTGCGATTTTTAGCGAAAAAAAAAAAAACCAACAACAAAACACTTCTGCAGCAGTGGGACACTCTTTGTAAAGTTGTAGATCACGTGACAGATTGTGATGTTCCTTAGGATGGTGTATTTACCGTGGACCGGCCGAAAGCATCAGCAATTTAAGTGTTCATGGCAAAGGACTGTCTAATCTAGCAAGCTACAATCATTATATACCTTCTGGTGATTTTGTATAATTATGTTGTAGCTATACAAGAATGACTGTATTCATACTCTAGGGACGTTACTTTTGGATTTGTGCTGTCACTTATGCAGCGACCTATGGTTGACTTGAAAGAGTATACTTTCTTTTACATGTTCGCAATAAAACATGTACACAGCGCAAATGATAGTATCCTAACTTTGTGTAATGTCTTTGTAAATTGTCAAGTGCACTTGTGTAATGATTTACTGCACTTGAGAGTGGTAGCGTGAAAATAAACATCCGCTGCACCCCCGGTATCAGGGGCGTAATAATCGTGTAGGGAAAGGCGAAACATAATCTTCTCTCGGTTCTTAATCTAACTTTTCTAGATTTGAGGAGGACACAATTTAATGGCGTCTTTCCTTCCTCTACTCTCTCACCAGCAAAAGAAGGAAACAAATTACCTCCATCATGCGGGATATAGAGATAGAGCTGATAGTTTATGAAGATATGATCCCTCAGTATTCTGAACCGATATCACCGCCCTTGTTTTAGGACTCTCATAATATTGATCTGTGAAAGCTTTATGGTCCTGATAATTGCTGCCCCACGCTAACACCGTTTGTTAAGGAAAAACCAATAGGTACACCATTTCCAGAAAAGGATATTGCCTAATAATAGACAAAACCGAGCCAGAGCAGTCAGTAGATCAGGGATAACATTTAAGTGTGTGCGTCACAGTTCATTCAACAGAAGAGCGATACAGGAATTTGAATACGTCCAAATGAAAAGCATACGTGGGTTGTGAGATTTTCTTCAATTCAGAACACGTGACATTTTGATGTTGATAGATCTCAAATGAGGACGGCTTAGAAATATATGTGTATATGTATTTTTTTTTTGTGTGTGTTCATTTATACTTTTTTAATTGGCGATAAAATGCTTGTTGTCGTTCTAAAGTTCTTGACTAGCTTTTCAAAAAGACAAACAAAAAGTGGAGGAGGGTATCCTTTTAAACAAATTATAAAGAAGCAAGGCTTTTTACAGAGGGGTGAGGAAGAAGTACACATGCTTCATCCAGAGGAGAAAAGGCACAATATAGATCTATTCATATTGACATTTGCGTCTGTTTAGCACAAAATAAAACTACTCAATAAGATTGACGACTTAGATATTGTGTGGGTTGGGCCAGTTCTCAAACATGCATACAGGATTTGCATGTGGATTACGGAAGAGGGCACATTGACCCCGTGACGTGGTGGTTTTTGTGGCAAGAGAGATAACAAGATGACGTGCAGAATTTATTGGATGGTAAAAGAGAAGGCGAGAAGTCACGGAAAGGGCTGCATGTCTTAACCAACCCCTGTGACGCTATTGAGCCGGATTTAACTATCTACTGGTGATGGGAATGTCGGATTATTTCGTCACACCCTGTCCAGCCGAGGGAAACGATAGACGCACTGGCTTGGCTGGTATCACAGTGGTCAGCCGGTAAACATACACACTCAGATAATGTCATAGTGCACTGAGCAGGTGGCCAGGCACTCTTGCCCGCGTGGAGGAATAGTGTTATGAAAGTTGACACGAGTGCAAGTGTGAACTAAAGTGTTAGAATTCTAGGGGACGTATTTATTATTTCGAGTTCGTGAGGTTTTCGATTTTGTGAAAAACTACAAATCAAGGTACAGTACTTTGGTCTAGAGCATTACAACAATCAGACGAATGTTTCTCGTACACGAGGAAAGAGATCACAGGGGCCTCAGGTGTTTGGCTCTCCCGAAGTCAAAAGGCGCGACATTCATAAAAGTTTACCTGTAGTGAATGCGTATAACGAATGCATGTACTTTTATTTTTCACGATTGTTTGGATTTTCCAGGTATAGCCCACCGGAGGAAAATTATACACAAAGACATTCCAATTAGTTTTATCAGAGTACGCCGTTCCCATCAGGTGTAAACAATGATATGTATCGTTGAGTAAATATCATGTGCCTAGGGGTCATAACTCACCGTGAGCAATACGACGGTAAATATGCACGACAAAATGCGTGATTTAGAATCGCAATCACATTGTGCAGCTGTGTATCTTCCGTCATTTCTTTGTGCCATAGATATAGCAAAAGAGACCGCAGAGCTTGGTTAGAGTAGTCAGTGATGCAGTATTCAGTGGACGTAAATCATAATGTGGATTCTTCATTATCAAGATACCGGTGTAACCCTAGAACATTTTTAGGTTACTAAATTCTCTGTAGGGTTAATAAAACATATTTTTATAATCTTGTGGATCGACAAAGTCATGTCAAGGATACTGAATTCTCTACAACTTTGGTGAAACATATTTTTATAGCGTTATGATTTGACAAGGTCAGGTTTAGGATTCTGAATTCTCTGCAACGTTAGTAAAACATTTTTTTTTACAGTCTTGTGATTTGCCAGGTCAGTTTGCAGTGAGATGGTTCAAGTTCATGTCACTATACCGTCTCATAGAAACTGGCAAGGTTATAAAATAAGAGCGTAATCTTAAGTTTATGTCGCATTCTTCGCACCCTCGGTGAAAAAGACCTCGTCAAAGCTTAGACAAGATTGGTCGGACTTGCTTTGCTTGCAACGAAAGTTGTTCCTAAGCCACGTGCACTTAGCATTAGGGGCCTTTGGCCATGGCGTGTGATGGTCGTGTGACTGACTTGTAACAAGATAGGGCAGGGTTAAGATTGGGTCGCAGTCTGGACACAGCGAGCTTTTTGGTGCAACGTCGACATAGACACGCGTGGTCTTGTAATGATTGGGTCGGCCGGCCGGTAACAAGATGGCTTAAGCTTATGTCGCGATTTGGGCTCGGAATTTTTCATACACATCTAACACTTAGGGTCTTAGTGTTAGACCTGTGACATCGCGATTAGAGACACTGTCAGTAAGATACCGTCGCTTACCCGTCCCTTCATACCTTTAGTGTTGAATCTGCATGCAGGACCGGTCTTCAGAAGGGACATTGACACGCCAGACGAGGCTCAGTTCAAGTGTCAACTTGAATACGACAGATACAGTCTGTAGAAAGAGAATTCGAAGCAGAAAAATTTATTGTGTTCACAATGACTTTTGTCGCTGGCCTCAGCGTTTGCTGTGACCTGGACACCGAGACGAGCCGATTTCGGGCTAGTGTTTCTGTTGGTGGTTGTTCGTGTGCCACATTCACCATTGTGCCGGCTAATCCTGTTTTACTTGATGTTAATCCTGAGGTGAGGTGTTTACAGTTTGTAACCTGACAATAATAATAAAAAAAAACCACCTTGCTTTCTGCGACCGTCTTGTTGGAGGGACACACAGTGGGTGACAGTGTCCTGTGGACGTTTGTGGGTTGGATACAAATTGCTATACAGTGAGATATGTAGCTTCTTCAAGCGTTGTTTGCCTCCAGATATCTTATGACGTTGTCACTGGTGATATCGGCCATTATTTTTTTTTTCTTGAAACGCGATCATTTCCTTAGAAAATACAAAGTCAGTCAACATTTTCTTTCTTAGAAAACGACGCGACAAGGTTTGAAAATTCAAACACAGAACTTAGACCATCGATTTCCGTTCAGGAACAGGAAGAGGCAGTTCTAGGCTCTTAAACTTTGTCAGTGCAGCTACGGAGAGACATTGCTCAAAAGGAAACGTGCAAATGAGAAGCTGGAATTGTAGTTGGAAGTCGTTTGCCACGTTCTGTTTCTGTGCAAGTCCGAGCGAATGCAAATATTGTCATGTCTAAGCATCCAGAGCCTGTCCAGATGAAGAGGCACTATACAGATGCAATCTATCATTATTATTATTATTATTATTGTTATTGCTCTACGCCAGACTTCAGAATGAGTTTATTAATTCTGACCTGAAAGGACCGAAATCACTTTTGCTTTGTGATATCCGTGTCAGTATCCCAAGCGAGACAGTCTTATGTTTAGTAATAGTAGATCTAGTCTAGATGGACTGACCGAGCCAAGAATGGAAGTCAGTAACAGCCTGTTGAGGAGGTCAAGTAGAAATGAAGCGTGTCCGTCTTCCTCTGAGAGCAGGCCTGAAAGTGTCACAGTGTCAAGACATATGGAGCTCTTAAGGCAGGGGGAATAATATTAAGTTGATTCACCTGGACCAGTGGGCATTGAGAACAGTTGTGAATAAATAAATGTTAAATGACGAGTTTGTTTATGGTCAGCAGTCAACGGTCACTTAATCTTTTCAACAAGATGGTGGTTTTTTTTTCCGCAGTGTGAGGATTAAAGTTAAGCTTTTCGAAATGGACGTATGTCTTGTTTGTAGCTAACAGTGAGAACCTAAAGTTAAGCTCTTCAGCATGGTCTGTAATTCATAGTCAGCAAGCGAAAGTCAGTTAATCTGTCAGATCTTCACTGAGCAAGGGGGCAACGACTTCTAAATGGTCTATATCCGCTAGTGGTGGACAGTTAGTAAAGGGATATATCACCGGTTATTCTAATTATGCGGCTTGGGGTGAAGGACCCCTATTATGCTTGCCTGACTTAATGTTGCCTTTGCCGGCAGCTGTTGACCGCTGCAACATGTGCGAAAGTGAGCTCTGTAGGTGACTCACTCACTCACTCACTCACAAGGCTGTGCCCATATACAGCATTATTTCAAGTGGAGTTGCAAACAGCTTAGGCCTCTCTACCTCACGTGGTTTAGTTATCTGTGCCAGCCGTACTGTATATCCGCGTGATTGCATGATTATGCAGGAATGAAAACATGAGATGTTGGGACACTAGTCATAGCGTCGTTATAAGCGTTGCAGAGAAAGTTTTAGTCATTTACAATGTTATAGCGAACTGTTTAGCGCTGAAGTCATTGTTAATTCAGTTCTTATTGCCATCTGTTCCTAAAACCCCCATTGCCTTCCTTATCATTATTGCATAACAGTACAAGAATGAGAACATACCTATGAAATCAGTCATATCCTTTATAAGCTCAGTTATAATTAACATTAATTTTTAGTAACCAGTAATATACATCCTGTGCACAGCTGTACGGAGTTAACTATTTAAGCCAATTCTGCCATGAAATATTCTGTTTAGCACGGCCAATCGTTTTGAAGTTTTTCTCAACATCAGCATTATAAAAGAACGAAATGAAGAGAGTATGGGAGCGAAGCATAAAATTTGTCTTAGCATCAGGATATACCCATATTAAGCGTGTTTTTTTGTGAGCGTTATGAAACAGCCGAGTGCTAGATGCAGTGGTGTGTGCTTAGGAGTTAATGAAAATGGGATCTACATCTCGCTAAGCTTACTTCATGACCAGAAATGTATGGCAGAAGCACCTTTTTTGCACTGAGAGTGTTGAAAATTCTTGTGGGATAGTTTGCACTATCAAATGCAAAGAGAGCTCGTAGTAAAACCAAGATGTGGTGTTACACACAGTAACTTTGTTACGTCAAAGTATCTTGATAGTTCATTGTGAATTTGTCTTTATACAGAAGCCCACAAAAGCCCACGTAAGGACATGCATAGAGGTGGACATGGGTCAAGTCTGTGTTAAACAGTTGGAACTGTCGCAAAAGACAGTTATCCTACGATCACTAGCCGTAAGGGGGGGGGGGAGGNGGGGGGGGAGGAGAAGGGATGGATAAATGTTTACCATTCAGCACTCTGATATACAATTTTACAAAGAAACCACATCGTACGTAAGATGATAAGTGCGCATCTTATGTTATCTGTAGTACAACTTCCTGGAAGAGTAACGTCCTTCACTAAGAGTACTTCCTCAATAGTTGGGAGTTGGTTTTCAGAATGCTTTAGCCTGTTTTAAAACTGCATGCTACAGAGATCCATTTTAGCTGATTCTCCTGTTCATCATGGGATGATATGAAATCATATAATTAGAATCAGAAGTGCCTGAATTCTCAGTAGTGTTACATTATTCCCAATGATCGTGCAGGATTATTCTCAGCAGGTGTGATCAGTGCTTGCATAAATTATTGTTACCACAGGTCTGTTTTAGCCGGTTCGTTTCACCAATCTACACAGAGAAATGTAAATGCTAAAAATGTGCCTTGGCAATGTGTTGTACTGTAGCAAGTTATGCGAAGCCGTCCCACCTGTCTCCACATTAAGCCCCAATGCTGCTGTATGGATAAACCGCTACGACACATCTGGCTGGCCAGTGTAAACGTGTTTCGCCAAAGGAAAACTGCATATACTGTGACAGTCCCCTACTGTTGTAGATGTTTAGTTGAGACAAGTCCTTGAGTGTACCAGCTTCCTGGGGTGCAGGATATTCTAATGGCGAAAGTTCGGGATATTATACTAGGTAGGTATGGTACACTGTACATCTTTATGGTTATGCGAAATCAATATATGGTATCATAAATAGATATGTCAGAATGAAAAATAACACTATCGTATACAGTATATCGTCAGGTTTATGCGAAGTCAATAGTGTGTGTCACTTTAAAAAAAAAAAAACTGTTTCAGGAGGAAAAGTAACACTGCTGATTTTATCAAAGTACAACAAGATTATTTAATTTTGTTTCACCTAGGCGAATATTTCGAATTTGACTAAAGCGGTTTCGTTATAACCTGACGGTATACTGAAATTGATCATGCTTCAATGTTACTGTTCTAAATGCTGGTGAACAGTTGTTAAAAGACAAGTTTGATTGTTGTCAAGAAACAGAGCGGAACTCATCCTTTTACCATAGTACTCAGGACGTGAGGCATAGGGGAGGGTGTTGAGATCAGAATAAAAAAAAAGCACACATTGGGAGGGGAGTTAGAGAGAGAGAAAGAGAGACATAGAGAGAGAGAGAGTGAGAGAGACAAAGAGAGAGAGAGACAAAGAGAGACATAGAGAGAGAGAGAGAGAGAGAGAGAGAGAGAGAGATAGAGAGAGAGATTTCATTTGGACTGAAGTTCTTTAAGGAAAAAAAAGGCACTTCAGATACTGTTTCCATTTGAATCAAAACAGTATCTAATATCAGTCAATGTGAACACCAAAGGAAAAGGGCCCAGAGGGGCAACGCTTAAGACTCTGAACTCTCGTGGAATCATATAGTGACAGTTTACAAACAGAGCTTATCCCAAAGGTTTAAACTGCCATTTCTCTTATCTTCCCTTGAACTTCTCCAAAGTCATTAACGGGTGTCATTGGCGTAATGTACCTCTGTCTCTTGTTGACCGTCTGAGCCGTAAGCCAGCACTTTATTGGTTCTCTACTCACATTTTGATACGTAACCGTGATCCTGATTGGCTCATGGAAGCTTAGTGTCACTCTAAGGGGCGATTACTGGATAGTTCGCTTTTTGCCTCACAGTTCCATACTGTTGCTAGCTGGTCCAACCTTTTCGGCCTAGTTTGCTCTTCATATTTTTGGGTTCCTTTTCATCGTCCATTGCTCGTTATTTCTTGCTCTCCATTTGTGCAGTTTCTCATTCCTCACCATTGACATCCGGATCCCGTGTTTGGCTTCTTGCGGTTTGACGCAAGGCCTATAAATAGAACTACTGTCGTCATCTGCAAGCGATACCCGCTCTTCAGAGTAGTGGGGACGGGAATAAGTTCGCTCGAGATTCGCAGGTTCACGAGACCGAGTACGTCGAACCGGCAGATTCGTCAACCATGAATCCGAATCCGAATCTTCAATTTTAAATATATAGATCATGGAAACAGCCAATTTGATGGTTTGAAGGCCAACTACGAATTCGGAAGCTCGCTAGGTTCGAACCTGGAACACCAAACAATGGATTCGTTAAATCCGAATCTTAGCTTACAGATTCGACGGGACGAATCGTATTGTCACATGACCACCTCTTTTCTTCAGCAAGGGGTTTTTACTTTGCTAGGGCTGCATCATTTCTGCCAAAATCTGAATCTGCTGAATATTTATATTTATTTATTTATTCATTCATTCAAATTCACTCCTTTACAACGGGACTGCAATCAGGTCGGGGGTTCCAATCTGCATCCATCAAAGGTAAAAACGAGTTAGTATGTGGGATTCTAAGCAAACTGGAGTGAATGGAGAGAAGTCCAGTGTTTACTGTTTAGTTATGTATATATATATATCTATGGCATCATCAGTTTGAGGGAAATTAACCAAAGGCAATTAATCTGAGATTATATGGGGCTACTGGACAAAAGAACTAACATTTCTCATAAGAAATGATGCACATACTGTATTAGACAATTTTTTTTGTTGTCTTCATCCCCTCCCCCTTCTCTCAGCTCTTCTTTTTTTTACTTCTTTACGCCTCACAGAATGAAAGTCATCGCGCGAAATATTCCTCTTGCAAGAATCAGAACTTGAGCCATTCCTTCTCTGTTTAGTCTCCCGTCTTGCAGTCTAAAACGATCTCTTTTTTTCAACCTCACTTCGGGCATAAAAAAGTACAAACCCAGGCGTGTGCAATTCTCTTGGGTATGACATATTTCTTATTCATATTCACGGTCGATGTGTCGCAATATTTCGCGGTTAGCCTTTTTCGTAACCACTCCGTTCCTTCTTTAAAACATATTATCCTCTCGTCCTGAATGCCACAAAGTTTTAATGAAAAGCGCGCGCATTCCTAATACTTTTTGTGCGCATGCACTTTTTTTTTCCATCCGGTCGTCTAGCGGTGTTATTACGCTAGGCTTGAAAAGACCGTGTTTATAATATCTGGATTGGAATGCAGCTGCGACGGATTTTTTTTTTCTCTTCTTGTCCTTTCGACAATTGCGGGCACTGGCTACGCTACGCTTCTGTGATTGCGTTTAATGACCGGTGGATAATTTTTTTTTTCTTTTTCTTGCGGTCTTTCATTCAGTGGTTGGTGTTTATCCTGTCTGGTATTTGATCCTTACAAATTGTGTGAGGGGATTAGGGAGGTGGTCTGAGAGGTAAAAAATTCTGCAGGAATGGAATCAGGGTAATGAGGGGAGAGAAAGGGGGAGAGAGAGAGAGAAAGAAAGAAAGAGAAGGAAAGGGGGAGAGAGCACCACGTACACGCACAGAACGCAAAAAAAATTAACTGCGAGTGGGATTCCATTTCATTATACTAGTAGTTTTTTTTTTCTCTGAGATGTCTTATTCTGCGCGTGCTCACATGCAAATACACGCGCACACAAGCACACACACACACCCACTCACTCACTGACTCACACACTCACTCACTGCTCACTCACACACACACACACAAAATTACGTACACAGACACACACACAATTACGTACACAGATACATACCCGTCCTGTGTACTCTTTGATAAACTGCTATAGACTAGGTATTGGGACAACTGAAATTGCCTTTTCAGAATTTCTGTTCTACACATCTAATATGTTTGACCTTTCTTTGAGATGAAGGACACATTATCCAGATATTCCGTCATAACGCATAAAGAGTAAAAAAATAATGAAAGTTCACTGCGACAGGTTAAGAAGACTTGTGATATTACTGTTATCTCCGCATAATGACAGCTCTTGTGGAGCGAAGAAAAAGGTGCGACTGAAAGAAGTAACGATTATCCCTTTTATTGTTATGAAATACTCTGAAATATAGCATTTTGTCGTGGAAAACTTTGCAATTAAGAGAAAAATTGCGATTATCTGGATTGTGATTGAGTGGAGTAGTCTGTATGTACAATTTACAATCTCACCGCAACGAAAACCCACCCAGGATTCATTCATAATTAAATGAAATGAAACTGTAATGTCAGGTTCTGCCTGTCTCATTTCATGGCCCTCCTTCACTCGTAACATCCCCAGCCATCACCAGACTTTACCACAGCCATAGGTGGCCCGCCGACCTGGCCCGGCCCGCACCAAGCCAAGAATGTCAAGATTGTGTGCAGCGATGATGAAGACAAACTTGAGACGTGTCATATTATCGTCTCTCGAGCTAGTGGATTCTGTGTAAAGAGAGAGATTTTGAAATTGTATTTTTTTCCTCCGGTTTCACAGTATGCACATCTGAAATTAAATACGGATATTTTAATGGATTCTGTGTTAAAACTTTAAACCTGACCTATCTCGTTTGATCAGACTTTTAAAGTCAAAGAGCATCGATCCGACGCTCTTGTTTTTCAAAGAAAACGCTTTGGAGAAATACAGAAGTTTAGGTTTTCATTTACCTGGTTTGGTCAAAGTGTCCTCGATAGGTTTGCACTGGGATACCTGCCAAACTATGCGATCTCCACTGAAATTTAATCCATTTCATTGTTTACTGAAAAACAGAGTGAAATTAAAACATACGAATGGCACGAAATCTAGGTGACCCAACCAGCCAGTAAATGCTTTTGCAGAATCATGTGATGCATAGCCACATATAGAACGAATTTAAGATTTGATTTTGTGTGTTTTGAAGCTAGGAAGAAAGGCATGGATGACAGATGGGCGACATGACAGCGGCCTTAAATCGCACTAGAATGTTAAAAGATACAATGCCATTTTTTTTACATCCGGCACCAGCCGGTTGCGGTCTGGCGGCCATACTTAAAGTGACATCCCTTTTTACCTCCACGCCTTCTAGTCTTTCCATTCCTCTAACACTTAAGAACTTGTCGCCTTCACTCCGGAGGTCCTTATTTTGACCCCTGTGTTTAATGTCTTTCTCTCTGTTTTGTCGCTTTCCGTGTCCATTACAAATTCTTTTCCCCTCTACTGATGTCTCATTCATCTCACCCCAACATCTCTTTCTCTCTCTCAGCCTCTTTCTCTTGTCTCTTAATGACAAAAATCAGCTTTTGTGCTCGGGCACTGACTTCGGCGCCGACTTTGAATATCGGTCACAACCAGCCATCTGGAATAACCCCGCATCGTACTTTTCATTGATACGGAGCCTTAGACCTTCTTTCTGTCCCCTCCCCTCGTCTTCACCCCCGTCTCGTTTTTACTGCGCCACCAGTGAGGGGACAAAAAGAGCTTAATAATTTATGACGTTGAATAAATCCCCGGGCTCAGTTATGAGGTTACCTGAAGAGGAGAAAAAATGCGTTCACAAAATGCAACCACCCTCCTCCCCTTTTCCCCTCGACCTGGCCCAAGAGCGTAGTCGACCGTCCGTGTTCGAGGTCACTATGTTGTGGTAGGAATGAAGCAAAGGAAACATACACGATAGGACAGTACTGTAGACTGCGAGCCCGAATTTTTCTTAAGGGACGGAAAACACCTGTGCGACAGATTGCCAAATTCTTGTTTACCTGTGGAGGAAAATCGATAGTTCGATCCCTATAGGTCTGAGGTGTCCTGTGAGAGAAGGTGTTATTGAGGTTAAATGATTGTAAACTGCCCCGTGGTCGGCAGTGAAGGGTCTGAAATGACCAGAGTCTTCAACCTATTACGGCGGTTATAGTCGTAGGTAGTCGGTCTCTACCGGCCCCGCCCACATAGTTTCTGTGCAGTTTCAAGCAGGAACCTTTATCTTGAATAGTTTTCTATGTGGTATGCACTCATTGTTATGTTGTGCTAAAGGTAAAAGGAGAGAGAGAGAGAGAGAGAGAGAGAGAGAGAGAGAGACAGACAGACAGACAGACAGACAGACAGACAGACAGACAGACAGACAAAAAAAGGGTGTTTTTGTCTTAAGACTATTGGCATGCTTGTTACCTCTTAAGTTTTCTTTGCACATGTTAGTACACTGAAAGGTTGAGGGATAAGGGAAAGTAAGGAGAAATGTAGGTAGAAAACATTGATGTTATGCTACCTCTGAAGTTTATGGTGTACCTAAACTGTTGTACTTTTCTTGTAAAAGCTTATCCTGTGTGTTAGTGTGCAACCATTAGTGTATGTGTGTGTGTGTGTATTTGTTTGTTTATTGTTTTCGAGCTAGATATACCTGTGTTTTTTTGGTTTTTTTTCCAATGCTAGATACGTTGGTATCAAATTTCCAGAACACATTGTTCCCATCCATATTAATGTTGTAGGTTAGCAACAGCCCAGACAGCCATTATATTAACTAGGTGACCTGTTTGCAAATCCACAACGAATCGAGAATGGTCTCAGGTGATATGTAGGCGTTCTGTAAGACTGCGGACTTATACTTTATATAAGAAAAAAAATCTAAAAAAAATTGCCTCCATCTTTCAACATTTTCTGTTTGTCTATCCTTCTGCCTGCTCTATTGTCTGCGGTGATCCCCCCTCGCCCCTTCGCTGTCTCGTTCTCTATAGCAAGCTGTTATTTGTGATATCATCGCTAACAGTAATAACACTGTCCTTATCAGAGAGGTTTGCTGTGTCAAAGTAGTTGAGGAACATCTCGTATTAGAATTCATATTCTGTCCTTGGAACAATTTATACCGTTGTTATTATTATTCTCACTATGACTGCTTGTCGCGTTGAAGCAAAAAAAAAAAAAAAATCGTTTACAGTGAATAGATTGCTCGTTACTTCATCACAAGTTAACAACAGTTACTAGATCATTCTTAGGTGGTCATCTTAAGCAAAGCTCACTTCTGATTTTAAACAAGAAATGTAAATGGAAAAAATTAGTGTGATTGCGTCATCAAATCTTGCTTCTGAAAGTTAAAAAGATGCATCAGCCAGTAAAACGGAATGTTAACTGACACATCAGCCAATCATCATCCTCTGACAATGGAAAAGTAGCATGCGGAAGTTATGGTTGTTGGAGTTGTGGCTTGCGATGCCCGAATGATCGTGCGTGCATAATAACCGAGAGTGATCTATTATCCAGTGCACTTTCATGAGGGCGAGGGCACCCTTGTGTCCTATCTGTTTACACACAGAGACATGAGGCAAGACTGAAACACGAGAGGTTTGAACGCCAAGATAATCAATGGTTGGGAGTATCGTATTGATATGCCTGATGCTGCCAGTCGAGTATGATGACAGACATCGCCCTGGTGTCATCATTATCCTTATCGTTATTCTCGTCGTCATCAGTTGTCAGCAGTGTTGTTCATTGTTTCCTTATTTAGTAGCAGATGTACTGAGCCATCAGCAGAACTACAGTCTTTGTCTTTTTAACCACTAGTGTCATCACCACAACCACGATTAGCACTACCATCATCACAACCACTACCATCACTATATTAACATCCATCATCATCATGATATTAACAACACTATTTAAATTTTAAAAAAAGCACTAACACAACAACTACCAACATCGCCACGACAGCCACCATCATCACCACCACCACCACAACCACCATCACAGTCATCACATCATCACCACCACTACAGATACCAACACTATATCTCACCACTTCAGTCATTAACACTACGACTGTCACCACCATTACCACCACCATTTGCATCATTACCATCATCATCACCATTCTCATCAGCAACAGCCTTATCCTACCTCAGTGAGTCAATAATATAGCTCCCCAAGATGGTTCATTGTTAAGTTGAGATGGTAGTGGTGAGTGATGCATGGCTGATGATCCGAATAGATTATGGACTTGGCTGTAACCAGAGGCTTATGGTAACAGCTGTTTGCCGATATACATACGGGCAATATTGAATATTCGTTTGGCCAAAAGATTTTCTCTTTGTTATTTCCCCCTGTGCAAAACAAAAAACGTCCACGAAATCGATATATTATACGAATATCTTTGAAGTCGACATCCTTACCCTCCCCTCCATCCCCCTTTCACCTCTCTTATTCCAACGCCCCAGCCTTCGTCATACGGTGCGTAATTCTGTTATAAATATATATTAAAGCGGTTTGGTTTTCACAGGTTTATCCAGACTTACCAGCATTATGTGTACTTTTAAGATATTAAGAGCCCTGAATGATTTTTTCTATTCTTTGATAACGTAGAGCATGGCCTTTGAGTCAGAGTCCAAATCCTGGTTGTCTTGAATGTATAATATTATTACTCAGTCATTTCAGTTACATTAAACGATCGCATAGGGTTGTTTGTACTGAATTTGGGTCACATCTTTCATGTTCATTCTCCCGTTGTTGTTGTTGTGGTTGTTGTTGTTATTGTTGTTGTTGTTGTTGTTGTTGTCGTCGTTGTCATTGTCGTCGTTGTCGTTCTTGGCGGAGGTGGTGGTGGTGCTGGTGCTGCTGCTGCTGCTACTGTTGTTGTTGTTGTCATTGTGGCTATCGTTGTTGTTGTGGTCATGGTTCTTGTTTGACTTTGGCTTTATTTTCTGTCACCTTGGGGATAAAAATGATATGTGCTTGTGCAGCTGTGATCAGTCAGTCGCAATCATACGTGTTTCTCTCGTGCTGGGTTCATGTTATACATTTTAACCTCATACATATAACCCCCATTGCCCCCAAAAGACTCTAAACCAGAAGAAGACTGATACATTTGTGCCCATAATTTTAAGCAACGCGATACTCTGCCTACGCTCTCCATATAGAATCGATACCTACGAATCCTAGTAGGTATCGATTATATATGTACTGTGACATGGGGTACGAGACAGGTTCCCGCATTAGTTTTGATAGCTTTACGATACATTGGCAGGATTGGAGAGGGATCGAAATTAAGATCGATACAGTTTTTGTCAGTGTAGTTGGGTTAAAAGAAAAGGTGTTTCATGACAAGATCCATAATTAATTATTTTTATTCAGGAGAATAAGTTCAGTGAGTACTTGAAGGGATTTGTTACGCTATAGATATTCACTGCTCCTTTGTTTTATATTTGTTATATTTCAACCTGTACTTACGCCAAAATCAAAAGCACCAAAACCTTTCGATACAAATGAAGTAGATCTAGATCTGTTGATACTAATTTTGATGCTGGCATTGGGATTGTTGAGTGTCAAATGTATCGATACTCAGAATCAGAAATGGTCCCGTCCATCACTGCATTAGACATGATCTTTATGCGATGTTTATTTGATGATAGCTATATATCCGAGCTGACAGAATGATTAAAAGTTACAGATATCATCTTTCAGATATTTTATTATCAGCCATACACGTATTATGTTCTTTCTCGTAAAATTGTCAACAACATCCGCGAACTTATTTACTCTACAGGAAATGTCACGGAAATAATATTCAGTATGTACTATGGGGTAAGTTGTTAACGGGAGGTAGAGCGTAAACGGCATATTATGAATAGAATGTTTCAAATGGGATTACCTAGGGTTTCACTCTCACTCGATAACACACTTTTGATATGTTTTCATTCTGGCCTTGACGTTTTGTTGGCTAGGGCGACCAGGCAGTACTTTGCTATTATGTGTTGACTGTGATGACACGACCAATATGGTGTTACCATTGTGATGGGCTGAATTTTTTTATCAGTAGTATGTACTTAAGATGACATTAAGTTTTGATTTACGGTTTGGTCTCTGATGTTGTAGTGGTGACAGTTTGGAGTGGCTTTCCGAGAGGCATTACTGTCCTGTGATGTGTCACTTCTTATCTTTGTCTCTTTATGTCTGTCTGTCTGTCTGTCTGTCTGTATGTATGTCTCTCTCTCTCTCTCTCTCTCTCTCTCTCTTTCTCTCTCTCTCTCTGTCTCTCTCTCTGTCTAGCCAGTTTATCCGCTTCACATCCATTTCTGTATCTATTTTCACTCTGTCTCGTGCACTAACAATACACAAACACCTTTCAGTCTAAGGTGATTAACTTGTCTGAGCCTTTGAACAAACTTGATCCTCACTTTGTTGCAGGATTATTCTAACAGCGCATGGCATTTAAGGCCTTATAAAAAATACATTAACTTGTGCAATTCAGGTCTATTTACTCAGCCCATATTCATCTCCCTCCCCGTCCTTGCCCTTTCCCCACAAGGAAAGAAGGATACTCTTACTCCCTCCAGCTCCACCACACTGCTCACCCCATCTCCCCTTCTCTGTGTACGTGCGCGATCACGCGATAGCAATACCAGAAACTGAAAGGCATTGTTGCAGCATTGAGCAGTGGTCTGTTATTTATCTTAGCAACCAACGCGATTGGAATGCATAATCTACCCTCTAAATCTCTGCAAACTCTTCTCCTCACGGAGGCGCCTGTGATCACTACTAACTTAACAGCCCCTCATGGTTCCCCGTGAAGTCACCGTATTGCTAGTTCTTTGTCTTCTTCTTGTTTCATACGTCAAATTTAAGACACCCCCTCTCGGTTTTTTGTAATGTATTATTATATAATATACACGCCTGCGACCTTCCTTGTTTACTTCGGATTGAAGGGTCAGGCCTGTTATGCGACCTGCAAACACCACTCAGTAATCGTATTAAGGAACTCCTGAGCTCAAAATGTTACATGTCTCAGTGTGAAAATATGCACCATTTACAGGCATGGAATCGTGACTTGTCAAGTTCTTTAAATCAGTGCAGACTCGTGACTAAGGTAATAATACAGTTAGATTTCAGGAACTCTAACGTCAAGCAATATCGTGTAATTGAACGTTTCATGAATGCCTTTATCACAACATCCATCTGTTCGTGTTTCCTATCTGTACGTATCAGATATACTCACGAGCTGAACGCCTAAAACATGAAATTTTGAACTAGTCTTCTGAAACTTGAGTTCTTGAGATCCTGCCATCTTTCTGCTCGCTGCTTGCATGACTGTAATATAATTTGTATATCAGACTATGACTTCCAGGTATGGTCCGTGTCTTCTTCTCTTTCCTTTCAGTGCAGGTGTGATTCTAGCTGAGGACGGTTACACGTTCAGTAAATGCTCATAACTAGCACTGTTGTCATTTTTGTACTATGTCTCATACGGTCTCATCTCAGTTGGTTTTGGCAAACATGGACTTGGGATTATCTATCTCACACTCATGAGCGTTAGTTTTGATTCTCCAGTTTTCTCCATGCACTTCTCCTTCTGTAATTTTGTTTGGCTTTATTTATCATTGAAATTATTTCACAATAATGATGTTATTAAAAAAACATAAATAACACTATAACTAATTACTATTTTCATTTTCTTGTCTTCTCCAGAACTCGAAGCTGTTGAAGCACTCAAATGGCTCCGTGCAGCAGGCTTCCCACAGTACGCTCAGATGTTCGAAGGTGAGTTGATACATGAATGTGTGTCAGGAATGAAATGGTCTCAAGAGCGGATCTTGATATGGAAAATGATGGGCATGACTGTAAGAGTGTTTCAGCCTGAGACAAAAAGAGAGGAAGGTAGATATAGTTGACTCCGTTCAGTGGAATTACTTTTTTTTTAAAATCGCGTTTCTATAAGTGGCAACATATTTTCAGAACTCCTTCTATGATAGTTGAGAGTAAACAGTGTCGCATAGCTGCATCATTATCTATTCTGTATATGCATGAAGTTGCGATGAAATGGAGTCGACTGCATCGCAGTGGCAGTCAGTGGTCAGTCATTGGGTAGGGAGAACACAATGAAAACTTTACAGCAGAATCGATGTTTGGAAAGTATTAGAAGGGCGAGGGAGCACCATGACCTTCTGCCGTAGCCCATACAAACACCGCTCATGACTTTCGTGCAGTTTCAGTCCCATGGCAATCAGCAGTGCCCCCAGAAACTTAGATTGCAGCCCCAAATCCACTTTGGTTTCGGCACGCAATCTATCTAATGGCACGGAATATTCTGACGCAGTGTTTTGCCCTCAGGGAAGCAAATGAGATGGGGACTGCATTGGTTTGCACGCGATTCTTGGAGCTGTTTAGTCTGTATTTAGTCGATTGACACACTAGCCTTGGACGATATTTGAAGGCATACAACAACATGAAACCAATACTGTGTTTTGCGACAGCTCCCGAATGAAAAAAAAAAAAAGGAAGTAAGTCATTAAAAGTATCGGTTTTTGTTTTTACATTGTCCATGCTGCGTTTGTGCTCAGAGATGAGATTTCGGTCCTGCCCTCTGCTCTATGTTATTATTAGTTGGTGATTATTTTGGAAAGGAGGAAGAAGCTGAAATGAATCCATTCAATTATGATAATCAAAAGCCACATTAATGTGCAGATTATCGCAGAGATTATCATACTAGTATCCTGATAATATGTTGATTACTCGACACAGTAGAGCAGTGATTGGGAAAACCTTCATCCCCGGAATATAATGGGGGCTCTGTATAGCAGGGCGACAGGCTAAGCCCCTGTCTCAGTTGGAATAAGATTGCATTGTTTTCAGTCCAGTTGCAGCATCAGATTTTAGGAATGGAAGGACGCTGCCGTCATGAATATACCTTCTTCCTATATTATTGTAACTGAAATGAGCTTTTAGATGAAGCACAACCTCGCACAACGGCTGAAGAATCTCACTTTGTCAAACGGCTATTTCATGCCAGTTTTACCATCTTAGAAGTACAGCTGTCCCAGAACCCCATCTTCGTACTTTCTCACCGAGGTCTTTATTACAACGTCGCAAGAAACACGACAATGACTCAACACCCTCTGTTGGGAGATTCTGCTCGCTCTGATTGGATCAACACAAACACGTCCGCTGGCCACGCTTCTCCACATGGAATAAAGATGTTGATGATAACCATGTTACGTTAACTTATTTGGCACTGCAGATTTGATATCAGATTTAGCGCAGGGCAGAGGAGAAAGCAAAATAATCTGCTCTGTCCTTGAAGTTAAGCCAGGGATTAACACTACAAGTGTTTGGAGAAGAGATTGATGGGATTCTCTGACGAAAGTCTAGTCAAGGCTTGATGTTGGATTTAGGAGAATTAATGTCCGTCCATGTCGAGGGAACAATCGTGGAGATGGCTATTTCCCCTCAACATTTAAAATCTGCTATTAAGTCGGATCTTAAGTTGTATCGAATAGGAAATTGATATTTCAAGATCATTTTGGCGGCGATGATTGCCTGCAAGGAAGAATCTTCCTGTTTCGTTGTCAGCGCTACACTGCACTTCGCTCAATTCTTGAGTGTCATCAGAAGTTTGGAGTTTAAAGTTTCTCTGAAGACGAACCAGTGGGTTATAGATGATTTGGCCAGAACACAAATTTGCGTACGAAGTTTATCTAAAAAGGTTTAGAGGCTGAATTGTGAAGCTTGGTGAGACAGATACAAAAGGACGCTAAAGAGTGGACCAAAAAAAAAAAGCCATCCTCCAGTCCAATGGACGATGGTAGCCTGCGGTGATATAGATGAAGCCCTGATCCACGGATAGCTCATGTGTCGAGGGCCACTCCATATGGGATTAATAATGATTGGAGGGATTTTAGGATAATACCCTGAACCTAATCCGCAGATTGGATGGACAAAACTGTTTTTAAAGCCACGGATTTGCTGGACAAAATGCTGTGTGGCTGGAAGATGAATGACACGGAGGCAGGGGGTAATGGCTGGAAGGAGAATGAACTACCGTATTGTTAGGAAACGACGTAACGTCTTTAAATAGAAAGCAGCTGATTGCAGTAACTGGGTTTGATAAAAGTCAAGCCGAGAATCTCATCCACTTATTGTGAACACTCTTTTCTGTGATCAGCACCACTAGTATCAAAATAGTCTTTTTGACTTGGTATTCTGGTGATTAGATGCACAGTCTTTGGCTGGGCGGTACGAGTCCAACTCCTAGGAGGAACCCATCACGGCCCGTTGAATGAATCCATCGGTGTCACCTGGTGGATCCCCCGGACACTGCAAGTTGTTTTGGCTCAGTGGAGCGAATGGTATTTGGAACAGCAAGCGTAACGACCTTCTCGGTAGTGACGTGCCAGTGGCTAGCTGGTCAAGACTATGATAATGACCCTATTAGCTATTAGTAGGGCTTAGCAGTTGATACTGACAGTTGCCCTCGGGCACTGCTGTCATGGACTCAGTGTATGATTGAATTTGATGATTGATGGATAGACATGGCGTCATACTGGGCCCAGCTGGAGTCCTGTTGTTGTCGTTCACATTTCTTTTGTCCGCAACGAAGTGCCAACCTGTTCTTACAGTTTTGCCAACAGTTTGTCGTACACACTTTCGTCTTTAATGGCAGCACAATAAATTATTATCTAGCAGGATGTGCTACAGTGTCTGGCGTGTATGTTACCCACAACAGGAACAAGAAATATAAGCGGTCTCTCGTGACTTGAAGCCATTGTAATATTTACCGGTAAACGTTTATCTCAAACATATCTTACGCTTTCGCCAATAAACGTTTATCCAAGCGCATACAATTTGGATAGCTAATGTGTTTTCTTTTGTTCACATCGTGCATCTCAGGCGAGACGCAGCTGGCTTCGTACAATTATTATATCCTCAATACAAGCCAAGACACAGTGTTTTTGTGTGAATATTTCACTCATGCACAATCTTAGCTGAACGCCTTACAAAGAGCTATTCACTCCTATGGCCAATGCATACGAAAGTAACCGTTTTTTTTAAATCCTTCGCCCAAGCACTTGACGTCAATTTCCGTCCACCGCGGATGTGGATGTTGACAAAATGTCTTGACTAGGTTTGTCCAGTTTATTAGTTTTCTTCTGATGTCCGCGCCTTGACCAATGGCTCTGTGCCAAGGAAAGGAACCGTGAAATTGGACTTCCGCGGTAGACCATACACCTGTCACCGGCCACACTGGAGTGGAGAAGGCGGAGGATACAGGACGCTTTTGACGCATGCTGGGACCTTGAAGCTGACAGTGGAGATTATCGTCATGTTTTGTTGACAGAGGGTCTGGGGCTTGACTAAGTGAAATGTGGAGCCGCAGTTTGCATTTCTTGAGGAAACATTGCACTGTGGTACTACTTCAGAGGGCCTCAGTTTATTGATAATACGACAGTGAGCTTCCTTCACCGGAACAAAAAGTACGCAGTGCAGTGGTCCCCCTGCCCCTCCCCTCCCTCNCAAAAAAAAAACGTAACAAAATAGACCAGAAATGATCAGATGGCAATAAGGGTCAGCTACCATTTATCCTGCGTCGAGAAGTTGGATGCAGTGTCCAGATATGAACCAAAGTATTGTAAGACACACCATACTGCTAACTAGAGTAGACCATACCATGCAGGAATTATCTGAAATCCATGGTCCTGATACATTTTCAGTCCTAACACCTTGGAAAAAACAGGAATCCATATTTACTGTGGGGAGAAAAGCGATAGAGTGAGGAGGAATGGACAGGATTTTATGCCAAAGTAATAATGTGGACAGTATTTCTTTTACTCTTATTCTTTCACTGTCAATCGACGTGCCATCCATCCTTTGGTTGAAAATGCTTCGTCTCACGACATGAAACCAGCGGCAGCACAATGGACATTTCTCAAGATTGACCTCCCCTGCGCTGCAGCATCCCCAGCCTGATCAGTGACCACCCATCCTGCGCCTGCGCGGTTTTGTTGATATAAATGTGTCACCTCGTGATGGAAATGGTCGCATTAAAATAAAATTTATGCAAAAATTTGTTCCAAATCTTTTCGGGGCGTCCTGAACTCATGGCCTTCTCATGATGGGGGGACTGCACATAACGTAGAGGGGAGAGCAAACTGTCATGATCTTGAAAGCAGTCGGTACCTGACAGAGGCGTGATGCGTCAACTCTTTCACATCATACTATTGACTCAGTGCAGTCTCAGCTCCACGGTAGCGTGAAAAAGTTGTAATTAAGCGGACACGGGATAAGACAGCCCGCTTTATCCGGTATGTTTGTATTAAAGTAGTAGAACTTCACGACCCCTCCATGCATTTGAAATTTTTATTGATTCATTGCAAAGCTTCAGATCCTTGTTTTACATTGCTATACTGAAGTTATCCAACGATCTCGAGTATTTCAAAAAGTCCAATTTCTGAGCCAGTCCTCTGAAATACGAATTTCATAGGTTCTGCTGTATCTTTATTCGTAGACAATGTTGTGATAATGTGAACAGTGCGTTTAAGCGGGCTGCGGTTAAGGAAAGCCGACTGCACTTTTAGTAATATGTGAGATTGGTATCAGTCAGTCTACCAGCTGGCACGGGCTGAACAGTGAGTGAATCATCAACATTATGATTACAATGCCAGTGTGAAAAATAAGTGTGAAAATTATGGAAGTCAATGCACGTAATATATACATTAAGAGATCATTAGGCTACTGGGTCATGTTTGCTTCCAAGTCCAGGCATGTAGGGTTATTAATATTAATAATTATAGCAGAGATACAATAATAACAACGGTGGGTTGTAAGTTCAGCATAACAACGGTGGTTTGTAAGTTCAGCACCTAATGTCTCCTAAAATGTCCACGTGGTTGCTATGACAGTTGATCCACAGCATTGCTACCATGGCAGACCATATCAGTCAATAACTTTTTGAAATCCCGGGGAAAGAATGCACGAGAATTTCATAACTTCTATATGAGGGAGGGGTTGAGATTTAAACTTTGAAACAGGCATGGAAATGTATTCTGTAGCCTGTTTCACACATGATCTTTGGCCCGCCAAGATTTTAACATCTTCAGGTGAATTTCTGGCCAGAATCCATCTCCTTACCTTGCCCCATGAGCCTTACTACTGTATGCTGTGGAGTTGTTTGTCAAGGTCATTCATGTCTGTGGCGAGTGACCACCAGCCAGCCAGCCACTGATTGGACATTTAATTGTTGTCCAGCAAGCGCCAACATCTCCTACCAATCAACATGCCGCGCTGGCTCATGCTGCCAACCATGACCGTTACCTGCAAACTCTTATAGTCCATCATTACATTTTGTGGACCTTGCTTAGTACAAAAACCTCTGGTGTGAAACTAACATTAATCCGAACATTTTGCAAGCTTGAGTATGACGGTCAGATTAGAGCTGCAGTTCTGTGGATTTTGCCAAATACAGTTGAACGCTGGTAACACACTGCACTCACCCTTGGGACAAAGCTTTCGAGGGAACGAGCGGTTATAAGAAACGAAACAAATGAGACTTTTGAAATGCGGTTATTTATGCCAAACAGGGGACTGTGTGAAGCAGTGGTTATGTGGACAGAGTATGCATAATAACACACAGTGTGGACCATCCCATGACTTCGTACTACGAATGTGCGGGTGTAAGTTATTCGTGTTAATTGCGGTTTGAGTTAAAATTCGTGACAGTGAGTAAGTCAGTATGTTACCAGAACAAAAATTGGTGTTTGGTTTCAAGCCATTAGGATCTCAGTTTTATTATGCTTTGTGTCCGGGCACCATATGGCATGAACTCATAACTGCACATTCTAATCGGTAAGGAATGCTGCATTTCGTTGTTGTTTTTTTAAAATGTTCACGTAGAGCCAGACACACGCACACACTCTCACACACTCACGTTCATGTAGAATGTTAATTCACATTTTACACCCAGTCGCCAATGTTTAATCGTAATGCGCTTAATCAAAAACTCTGCAAATTGTAGCAGATACTCGTTTTGAAAATCAAATGCCTATCTAAAGTACCGGATAATCACAACTTCCTCCAATTACATTTTATTCTATGCTCCCGATTACGATGAGTCGATCGTGATGAAGAATAATGAACGTTGTTTTCTTTGGCATCTTCATCACCATTCACCTTTCCGAATGAGTCAGCGAGCATGAACAGTTCTGTATTTGTCATGACCTGAGAGTCAGGCACGAAAGTATGAATGAGTGAATGAATGAGTAATGCTTAACAGTTATTGGTAAACCAACATTGTGATTGAAAAACATAATGCGAAGTACATAAGAAGAGGACGGAACTGGCCTATTTTGGCCATGTTGAGGCCTCGGTTGACCAAATTTAGCCGCGGCGGCAACTTTTTGAACTTTTTAAAATTTTTTTCGGGAAGGTCAATCATTTCATTGCATCCTTATCTTCTATGGTGTCATCATCATTGTCGCTTATGGCCATGCCGATATAGTATCCTGGTCTTTCTTCCTCCCTGTTATCTTTCCTCAAATGCCCAGTGTCCAGTTGCGCACAGCTGTCATCGTAATTCGATCATTTTCATTGCAGCCTTTTTCTTCATTCTTAGTATCATAACTCTTGTGCACGGCAATATTTCTGACATCGTCTTACTTTTCACCTCTGTTCTCATCGCCATTCTCATCTCTCTTCTCCAGATGGTCAGTTCCCAGTAGAACTGAGCGTAGTGGAGAGAGACCACGACTTTCTGGACAAGGACTCGCTCAAGTCACTTTTCAGGTAAGTTCTTGTAACACATACAGTGCCTTTCTTTCTTTCTTTCTTTCTTTCTTTCTTTCTTTCTTTCTTTCTTTCTTTCTTTCTTTCTTTCTTTCTTTCTTTTCTTTCTTTCTTTCTTTCTTTCTTTCTTTCTTTCTTTCTTTCTTTTTTTCTTTCTTTTACTTTGTTCTTCGCTTCTACCTTTCTTATTATCGTAGGTTTCGTCTATCTGCCTACTGTTTTTTTTTTCTGTTTGCATTTATTTCCTTCCTTCAGTCTTGTCTTTTTTTTTTTTTTTTTTNNNTTTTTTTTTTTTTGGTCTTTCTTTCGTACGACAAGCATTCATTCTCCCACACATAGCTGTATTTCATTTCTCTGCAGACATTGTTTGCCCAAAACGCCCACCCATTGAAAACAGACTGCACTCTTAATCCTGTATTTACCCATTAAGAAAAAGAAAAACTGTACTCTTAAACCCACATTTATGAGGCACTCTAAAGACTAGTGTTGGAGTGTCTGATTAGCATGTCCGTCTCTGCAGTCCCCACGCGTCTTACATCAGATGCAGACCTGCAGCACTTCTCATTGGTCAGTCTAAGATCGATTTCTTTCTCACGACCACATCATTTCTGTCCCAGCCTTTGCAGTCTTCGAAGTTCATGTTTCAGTTCTTTTTCTATCTCTGTCTTTCTTCTCTTCGTATCTCTCTCTCTCTCTCTCTCTTTTTTCACTCACATACACCCACACAAACACACACACACACACCCATACCCATACCCACACCCACACACACACTCTCTCTCTCTCTCTCTCTCTCTGTCTCTCTTCTTCTCTCTTCTTTTTTGCTCTTTCTCACTTTTCCCCTCATTTTCTCATCTCTTCGTCCAGCCGTGATATATCTGAAAATTTCACATATTGTTGATGTGCTTTCTTTGCATCCATATCTCCTTTGATGTCACATCATTACCCTTTCTGCCTCTTTGCTCCATATCTTCTTCTTCTCTCACTCTCTCTCTCTGTCCCACTCTCGCTCTGTCTTTCTCTCTTTCTCTTTTCTTCTCGCTGTTTTTTTTTTCTCCAATTCTTTAGCGTATATTCATACTATTATTATCCATTTTGCACAGATTAATTCGTCATCTTTCTATGTCCCGGTTTCACTCAGCAAATTTTAACTTGATTATACCTCCTTATTTTTGAAACACTCACCCATCCACCCCGTCCCCGCCCGCCCACCTCTTTACGCATGCCCTGCTTTTCGTCACTACGTAGTCATCACTAACACTGCACTTGCTTCCCTTCCCCCTTCTTCTGTATGTCGGTCAATCCACTATCGATACCCCATGCTCCGCATTGTTCTCAATTACTCCGGTTTCTGACACTTTATTGCTATCTGCACTCTCTTCGTCACTTCTCCCTTGGCAATCGCCCGTTCCGCCACCATGAACTATCGATGTGGAGTCCCCCCATTAATCACAGATTTATTCTGGGCGTGTCTCCCCACGTGGCTGACAGGTTTGATGTGAGCATTCACAGACCAACAGCCACATGGCCCCCTAAAAGTTCGTGGGTGGGCCACCCTGGAAGTGGCCGGCTCGGGGGGTCTGTACTGTGCTGTGGACTAATGGACATGGCAATGTCCTTGTGAGGCTTGAAGGAGTAGCCAGGACGATACTGCAGGAATTTTGGGGAAGTTTGGGAAAAGATAGTGGCAGATGGGGGAGGGGAGGAAGCTGATACACCCCTGCACCTTTTTTGAGGGAACTTTTCACAACGTTATGAAAGATACAACAATTTTGGATCGATACTTAAACATTGAAACGAAATTTACGATTACCACACGTTTCAGTCATCTCGCCTGAAGTCAATACATCAATTTTGATTAAAAAGACGAAATTTGCGTTTACTGCCTTATCGATTCGTCTTCTTGCTGTTAGTGTTCAAAGCTTAGGCAATGACGTTAGCTGAAGTGACTGGAAAGAAGTAGCAAGTGGAAGACTGGGAATTAGAGATTTGTCCATTAAATTTTCTTCAGTGTTGCAGTCACCACAGATGTGGACCTGAGATAAATCTGAAGTCCAAATGTGCGGTGATTGCGAGATTGAAATAAGTAGATATATTGTGGACCAGAGTCATAAGCAGTCAACATGGCCGCTCTGCCCCTGTCACACTTGATTACGACTTTTGTCACGGTGTCACTCTTCCAGTGGTCAGGGGGTTTGTGGTGGGAGATAAATTACAATCATTTAAAACTTGTTCTAGTCATAGTTACCCGTCGTGACTTCTTGGAACATATTGTGCATGCATTAATATGATCTACAAACTTAGGATGGACAGCGTTAGAATTGCGTAGAATGGATAGAATTTACCACTTACGAGGGCACGCCGTCAGCTGAGATATTTTACCAAAGACAACTCTGCTTAATGCCAGTTCTTTTGGAACATGAAAAAAAGTTGGTATTAAAAAGAGTTGCAAATATCGCGTGATTTTCGTATTGAAATATAGCATTTTGTTACGCGGAAAATGTTGCGGATAAGCTGAAACTGTGATTATTCGGATTGCGATTAAGAGGAGTCCATTTAATCAACGGAACTTTCAACGGCAGCTTGGATAGTCATGCCCATCTGATAACCTTAGGATCTTTGTGTCAGTCATTATTCATCTTGTCATCCTCCGTTAAAGTAATTACGAAGTATTTTCATTCAGCACTTTCAGTTTTATTTCATGACAGTAAAGGGAGTGGTGATCGCTATTCATCTGAAACTGGGAATTCTAAGCTGCTGCATGATTCCCTTGGCAGAGACCTCAGTCCCCTATTTCTGGATTCGGTTGCCAAGTTTCCCCGGAATGAAACGTATTGTTTTAGTTGATCCAAGGACGCAATTTGTCGCGACCCCTTTCTGCCAGATTGGTCTTCACAACAGTTTCGCGGCTGGTGTCTCCTGGTCGTATTAAATATGTAAGCGGGTGTCGACGCAAAGTGGTATGGAAGGTTAGGCCCTGAGCTGTAATGAGATGCCCTGTGCAATCCAGCTTTTAATGTATATTATAATTAATTTATTGCAATCAAATATGTGTCATTTCGTAAATTTGCTGCCAGTCTCGACGCACATTTGTTAAGTAATAAAGGGAGAGCACACCTCAAAATTATGTGTCACCGAACCCTCTCTCCCCTGATGTAAGTGTGTTTAAATAGGCCATGCTGTTCCCAGTAATAGGAAACTGGCTTTAAACATTAAATCTTTTGAGCAGAGGCATTAGCGACTTGTCTCAAAAACAGATGATCGGTTTATCTCTGTTTTTATAAAGTGGCACAAGAAAGAGTGTCAGATCGAATTTCAACCCATTGTCAAGCGTGTGCCAGTTTAAGAATGAAGACAAACAAACAAACAAATAAAACAAAACAAAAATGTTCAATCATGAGATTTTCTCTTTTTGATTCCTGTTCTCCAAGACAAGTCCATCGTTTTGCGCAAATGCTTGTAGTTGAGGATTGAGGAATGAGTCATTCATTGGTACCAACGACCGACTGCACTTATTCATTGATGGCAGTTGTTTGGAGCAGCAATGATTTGTTATCTGATTCGGACTGCTGCACTGTAAACGTGGCATGAAAAAAAACAGCGTGAACTAAGGGTGCTACTGCATCAGTTAAAGAGGGGCTGTGATTGAAATGTCAGTGAGAATGATATCGTTATGAATATAGTATTAAAATCCAATTTACTCATATCCATATCAGCGGGCATCGCTCATGTTTGTAATCTTTCACTGTTAAAAAATAAAAGCTTGTAACTTGAGCGTGATAACCATACTTAACAAGGCCGTGACCAGAGTGTATGGCATTATCTAAACAGGTCGGATTAATCAGTGGGTTGAATCTTCGTTGAATTGGGCCTGCATTCTTTTTAATGTTGCTCTCCCATAGTTGGCCTTTATGGCACTTTGTCCCACCGTGGTTCTCTGTGCTGTGAAGTTGATCTTAATTCAAAAAGCTGCAATATCTGAAGATTTTCATGTACTCGTTTACTTGTCAATGGAAAGATGGAAAGAGAGACAGCTCTATGCAAGCTCCGACCCTTGGTTCAGAACACAAGAAGAGGAGTTTCTCTAGTATTTGTCCTTGTTGTTTCTGACTGTGGCTTCTATCTATGAAATTGCAGTTTCTGCCTTTTTTAACCTTATGTGTTCCAGTTCCGACGTTTGTTTTCAGAAAGTGATATTCTGTCCTTTCCCTCTCTTATTTCTTCTTTAGTTTCTTTCGCATGTCCTCTAACCCAGCTGAAGATTAAATGTGCACAAAGCAATCCAATCGTTAATCCTTTGAGTGCTGCCTTTTTTTTTCTGTTTTGATAATATTTTAAAGTTATGAAAATTTAGACAAATTGCGCATGTGAAATATTTGTATGACTTTCTTAAACATGAAATAAATATGAAACAATCTACATTCTGAGAAAACAAAAGCCAGAGTTAGTGGTTGCCAAAATATCCACCAAATTTGACCACCTTGATGATCCATCGCACTTTACCATAAAATTACTTTCATGGTTCATAGCACTCTAAGGGTTAAGTTAGCCATGATTCATACTGAAATAGAATGGAGCTGGGTTTCAAACTAAAAATCGACTCGAGGCTTAAAAGGACTGATGTAACAGCTGCCGCTAACAGTGAGCAGTAACGCTAGGCATTACACTCGTCTCTATACCGCTCATGCCCATATATGGTTTCATACTCTGTTCATGTTGAGATTATGCTGTCATTTTAGTTCTGTTTTGTTTGGTTTTGTTGTGTTTTGGCAGTTTGTTTTTAGCCTTGCTGGCACCGCGCCCTTGAGCTCTTGCCAGATTCAGTTATCACATGCAGTTAGGTACAATCCAGTACATAGTTATCTGTAATTGCCTCCCATGTTGGGCCGGTTTTTATGTCGCCATTTTGGTTCTCATGGAGTGACTTTGTTTGCCCCACTTTCATAAACCCAGCTGTTCAAGCTGAGAATAATTTGGTAATCTGAGACTGAAGCTGAGAGAGGACCGGTTCCCTAATTTCTCTTGCACCGCTGTGGGATTGAACATAGAGAATAATGTGGGTAAATGTCAACGGACCGCAAAATTTGGCAATGCGAATGGCTGGACATTTGGGTACGAACGTCACTATGGCCTTATTTGCCCTTTTAAATTCAAAACGGGAAGGATCTGGCCCCTTCTAAATCGTTCCCCGAATGGGTTAGTCCCTCCC
>JAWQUT010000121.1:988381-1009058 GCA_033807755.1 Ellobium chinense
AAAAAAAAAAAACGACAATGTGGTCCGAAGCTTATTTATTCCTATTGGTGCTGGATCAGTAATGAGTCTGAATTAATATAGTTTTTCTGGGTGTTTTTTTTTCTTTCTTTCTTGACACGCATGTCAAATCAAATTTTTAGTCTACAATCTGCATACGCACTTCACAGTTAAGCTGTTAGTAGTAGTGGTGAGCAGTGGTCGCACTTAGAACACTCTGCCAATGTAGAGAGTAGAGAGTTTGGCGTACCTACAAGAACTGGTTGATGGTGAGAAAACTAACTCATACTCTAGTTTCTTGCTTGCTAATAATATTTATTATCTCATAAAGCGAAGGATAGCACAGTTGGAGACTTTTGAAGTTTGAAGTTTCTTATCTGGTGGTCAGTCCCGACAAACCAATCCCGGTTGGTACACTGGTCACATTGGTTTATGTCAGATCTCGGATGTTTGTTGCTATATGAAAGGGACACGCATGTGAGATTTTGATACTAGTCTCGCATCACCTGATCCAGGCTAGCTAGTGGTATGAATTCCCCAACATAACATTTATAAGCGTTACAAAACAAGGTAAAATACTCATGACTACATAATGTCCTTGCATGGTAATTATCTCATAGTGGTGATGGTGAACAGATGTATCAAGATGAATCATGATATCACCCAGCGTTGCACAGACACGTTGACAAGAGACCAACATCCCCTGTTCGTTGTAGGCCAGCCTAGCCTGTACCATTTCTTAGCACAAATTTTTAAATTTATTTCAATGTTAGACTTTGACCAGACGTTTTATATCACATTTTTCAAAGTAAACAAAGACAAATGTATAACAAAAGTTTCAAAATATAATAACGCAACTGCATATGGGATCACAAACGGGGTCATTTCAGTTCATTCTGCTCTTTCACAGTCTTCCCACTATCTTGCAATTCTAAGGCAGTGATGAATGTTGTCATTGATTTTGAAGCTTGTAGTTCATACAAGATGCCTGGATCACCAGGAAATCAGTTTCAAACTATTAATGTAAATTCGTGTTTGTCAGCCGAGGTGAATTTTCATATTTAAACGAAAATGTGCTGTGTTACCTGGTGTCTCCATCACCTGCATAACAAGTCACGCCTTCACATGAACCATGAAGGGTACCAGTTTTATAACACGGGAACACTGTACGCATTGTATTGCAAAATTAGTCTCGAGATGATTGGGTGGTTGTGAACAGATGTTGCTGTATGAATTCTGAATTTAACGTTTGCAGTAGGTTAAAACCTCCCCCTCCTCCCCTCAGAGTAGTTACAGTATCTAGAGACGTTTACAGTACTGTACGTAGAGAAGTGCTTAATCATCAGGAAATTAATTTATAATCTAGTGTTTGTCTGCCGTTGTGTAAAATGGAGTTACAATGGGCCAGTGGCGCCGTGGAGTGATGGCGGCCCACGTGGTATTTGCTTGAGACCTACCAGCGTAAGAAGCAGTTGCGTCAGGAGGGATTGGAATTTTACCAGCGGGCCAAATCTTTGGTCCAGAATCAGGAACATTCGTTTTCCAACCTTTCTCTCTTGTTACTGAAGGGATCTTCTGATCTAGGTTACTTTAACCCAAAAGAGATTGATGGATGAGGGCGGGTTGGGTGGCCCTTCAGGAGTATTCGTTGGATACATTTAAGCCGCGCTTCCCGGCTGCTTCTTTACGATAACTCGGCTGTTTGAAATACTTTGTGAGATTCTGGCATTATGTAACCTGCTTCTACTTGCCACATGGGTATATACTCATGCGCTAGTGTTAAAGGAAGATTGGACTTTACTTTAAGGACAGGTCTTGCCACAAGAGTCGAAGTGGGAAGGCCCTGGCTGGAGCGCGCGGACGTTTTGGGACCCGGACGTCCTTTTTTTCGGATTAGCCATCAGACTACTGTAATAAAGTCTAGAACCCTTTTTGTAGCACTCACTTAGATGCCATGGGCCCCTAGTCCATGCCCCTTGGGTTTTCCGGCACTGGATGCCGAAGCGATGCACTAGGACCACTAGGACCTCATCAAAATGACGGCACTGAGCACAAGGTCTATCTTTGAAATGAAAACCGCGCGTACTAAAGGTAAATAAAGTACATACAGCAGCGTGCAGCACCACGTCCTCGGCGGTGTTCATTCGGAAATGTTTCGTGGGCTGGCACGAGTTGTGTTTGAACAACATGTCCCACAATTAAATCTATGAATGCCTGAAATAGCACTGTAGAACTTCTATTTAGACGCCAAGGCCGTATTTACACAAGATGTCGAAAAATCTAGGGGAAGGTGAGAGACTTTGATAATGGGTCCGTCCTTTTTTTTCTCTATGAATGCGTGTTATTTTAGAATGTATGGCAGGATCGTGAATGGTGATAATGTCACCTGTCAGGTAGAATAATGTGATACGATATGAGTAATGACAGACTAATACTTGGCGCCAGTTCTTTCATCTTCAGTGAAGTACCATCTAAGATGAATGAAGTGACATTTCCGGCACGGTCGCTGTTTTATTTTATGCGGCGTGTGGTTGTGGATCGAATGGTCGTGATGAGAAAGCAAGTCCGTCCCGTGTTTTGTGTCAGTCTAGTTTTATAATTAATTGGGTACGCAGTTATAGGCAGAAAAATATATTGTCAGAATGTTTGTATAAAGCGTCTGTAAAATGGCAGTGGCTTTTTTTTCCCCTTTTATTAGCTAGGGGGTTGAGAAAGTTTTCGAGTCATCTACCTGGGTGGAATCATGAAAGTGTGAAGTCGAGTGAGGAGGCATTTCTTTGTATACAGGACTTGTATATAGAATTCTAATTACTATTATTCAGAGACTGAAGTATAGAACAGCAAGTAGCCAGCTGTCAACCACTTGCCCCTGCCAATCCCCTTCCTTCTTTTTGCTCCATCCAAAGTTGTAACTGTCCACCTATAGAAGTAACTTAAAGAAGAACTACTTCAGGATCAAATGGTCAGTCTACCTACAGCCAATCCAGGGACCCCCAGTCAGCAGCAAAAGATAACCATAAATCGAAGTATTGCCTGGCAAATGATCATACCACAAGTAACCGCAGCAACATTATCCTGATCAGATGTTGCTGTGTGCAAGCCGAGAAGTTTTTCCTCTCCCCAGTGTGGAAAGAGAATGTTCTGATTTGGATTACTCTTTATCAGATCTACAGGCTGCCTTGTTGTTCGATAGGCTGAAAATGGCCAGTGGCATGTTGATATGCCTTCTTAATGATTCAGATTCAAAGGATAACGAAGAATACCCAGCTTTACGTAAACAGTACTGCCATACTAATACTATCGTCAGTTACAGCAGAAGGAGAGCTGGTTAATAACAAATATCGATAAAAACATCTGTAAACAGTCCCTGCTTGCACTTCGTCTACTGAAATCTCCTCTGATCCTCATCTCCCTGCGAGACAGACAAAGAACTGCAACAAGTAGTTAAGTAGCCTATAGTGTTATCGCCTACTTTGTAACGTCTCAGCCCCTCTTTCTGCCCCCCGGTCTGTTCCTACCCTCAGGCCTCAGCCTCGCCACTTCCGCTCATGTAACAGATTTACGCACGCTAATGATTGTAATCCTGGAGATTAACGTAAATCCCTGGCCGCAGGTTACAGGAGGGAGGTTAATCCACTCAACATGTAAAGATGATTGTGGTGCGCTTTCTTGCCACAGCTATGTAAAGACGGAGCACAAAAAAACAAGAGAGCGGTCGACCTGTGGGGGTAATTGCGTAAAGTCGTCCTGGACCAGCTTTGTAAATTAACACTTCATAACAGATCAGTAGGTCACACTACCAAGCACATAGTCCAAACTATTGTCGATATCTTGGTGTAGAGTGCAAGCATATTTGTGGATTTTGAGTAATCACGGCTTTACGGTATCTTAGAATTTAACGACGGAGAGCGTGAGAATCCGAAATAAGGGAAGCCTCTTAGGTATTTGATAATCATAACCAAAGTTAAGGATACCCAAAACAACAACAACAACAACAACAACAACAGCAGCAACAACAACAACAACTTACCAATCAAAGTTGAGGATACCAAAACAACAACAACAACAACAACAACAACTTACCAATCAAAGTTGAGGATATCCAAAACAACAACAACAGCAGCAACAACAACAACAACAACAACAACAAACCATTGCTTTAACTGCGTACTGTACAGAAAGAAAGGTGAGAAAATGTAGTTGAAGCCTCCTTTCTCTGTGCTCACTCGTCCTCTACGTCCACCTTGTTATCGTATCCATCAAGTGCCAAAGGGCCAAAATAATGGCAATGCTTCTTCTAAATAAAGTCAAACTCAATTGCTTTCAGATCTTCCACATTGTGAAACTCACAGGTCCTCAGTGACAATAATGTTATCATTTTTTTTTTTATTGAACTCCAAAGCCTTTAGCTGAACCTTCCAATATTGGCGCAGAAAAGTACCATAAAATGATTTACGACTCTCGATATATACATAATAAACGAATGTATGCACATAAATTACAAGCTCTAATCATTCATAGGTTCCTTGCGCAGCCAAATTCCTGCCTCTTTTGTTTAAGTAGGGTGGGCCTGGACGGTGGTGTCATCCTGTAGGTACGAAAACTCCAAGCTTGCTGATTTGTTATTTACGTCCGACACAAGCTGAACTTATGACCAGAGAGCAACTTTCACCTCCTAGGGCCTTTGGGGACACACATTCTGGATTGGATTACCAAACACAGCATGTTAAACTGCAAGTAGATCTCGCCCTGCCCATTGAAAGAATTTCGGATTATAACATTCAGCTTGCACGAAATCACTGCGGTGACAGCTTATGCTCTCCCTGGAGTAGAGTTTGCCAGTGTGTTTGGTTTGCTTATTCTAAGGCACTGTTGGTAACTGAGGAAAGACATTTTATGTCAAGAGCATGATGAAATTTACTGTAAACAGCTACATGCGACTACGGATTAGATGATAGTACACGTGAAAAGTACACTCAGGACTAGCCGTATGAGGTTTTGGTGCTGTAGCTGCAGGCGCAGGTGAGTTCTTTGACGTCACATGTGTCTTACACGGAGACTGGGTCTTTAAGAAACTCGTCCAATTCAGACCGCTTTCTTTCGTTTTGACAAAGGGCTTACCCCTTGCCAAAACTATGTCCTCGCAAACGTTCTGTATGGACCAGAATACGCTTACTATGTCGTTGCGGTTGTTTCCAGGTTTTATCCCCACTAGGGGGTCGACGGGTGAGGATTTTGGGTTTGCCACCGGCCACTTCCGTGTTCCCTGAACAGTCAGAGAGAAAGAGGATATTTTTTTCCGTCGTTCATGAGTGGGAGTAAAATAGGAGTTCCGTATTGTAAGCTCATATATTGCGCTACAGCTATTGTTTAAGGATAAGACACGCTGCCTTTTACAACATTTCGGATGTTTACCTTTTCAGTCACCCTGATTACGTGTCTAGTCATTTAATTACAGTGAACAAGCTATGAGTACTGACGTTTCTCGAAGAAAAAGCCGTATACGCCAAATTAGGTCACATTCAAGTTTTGACAGGGACGTTAGAGCTCGTAAAGTACTGTCAGGCGTGCAATTTGACATTTGCTACAACCAGTGTACAAACGTTCTTAGGTAAAGTTTTAATTGCAGATCAGTGTATAGCTGCTGTGCCAGTCGATTTGTTTCATCCTCGGTCTGTCAGATTTTGAAGGTTTCGTGCACTCCATCCATAAAGGGAAGGAGGGATAGATAAGCCGTACATACCACACTATATGACCCTGTAAGTGATGCAGCACAGCTCAGGAAATGGATGCTGATACAACCTGGGAATGATGGTACAGGAAACGACTGTCCCTATGAATCACGATGACTTACAGACTGTATAAAACGATGACCTAGAACTGGTGCATTCCCACCACCAGGGTAGGAGGATATCATTTCGATGACATGCAGGCAGATACCATTAATTACAATGAGATCGTGGGAGTGCAACATAAACAAAAAAAGAAGGAATGGCTTTTATTCCTTACAATCTGCAGCAAAATTGCATGTGATAGTATCATTGTGGTCTTGAGGAATGTTCGCAGGTACAATAAGAGAAACAGGCACAACCTCATATCTAACGTAAATTCATAACGATTTGTTACTCTAGGGATATTTCATACTTCATACCTTAGGCCGCACCTGTCACCGTGAGAGGTTAGTTCCTGGAAAATCAAAAGAAAACCATTTTTACTATTAGTGAAGAATAAAAGAGCTAGGTCTCCTCTCCTGTGCTACTTTCGATATGAATGCAATGATAAATGCACTGCACGTTAATACACAGATGGGTGGGGCTGGATGATAATAATAAAGTGTTCCACATGGCTGACACTTGTAGCCTCTGAAATTTATTGAAACGTGATAATATTATGTGTACGCTGCCTGCGGCCCTTCATAGGACGCATTTTGCTACTTGTAAAGCAGAACAACATCGCTTCACTTAACCCAGGGATGGGTTGAGCTTACCTATAAAAAAAAACAAACTTAAATCCGGGGATTTCCTTTGATGTCGAAGAAATGCATTTTTATGATTTTCATAGCATGTTCTTGGCTCAGGTGTCATTTTTGTGGAGAGCCGCCGGTTTGGATCTTTTGCCTCGTTCACTTTTCCTTCCTCTTGTCTTGCTTTGTCGACTTTCCGACCTCCTTCGCCCCACGCTTTCTCGCCGGCTGTCAACCTGCCTTTCTCTAAGAGCGATTACTTGACCTGTGGGCTTGGCTCTTTTCTCCTACTAATGTGCCCATTTTCTTGGTCATATTGTATCGTTTTTTTTGACTGTGACACAATGAGTTTGTATAGCTCGGCTCCACTCCCCTGTCTATCGCTTTCTTACACTGTAGGTGGGCCGGCTGTCACTGGCGGACGCGCACGGATTAACGCTACGACGTTGTGCTATGCATACCTAAACATTTCGAATATTTAGAATTATTTTTATCTGTTCATGACAATCGGTATCTCTTTGCTCGAACGTTTCGGATTTAAAATTTAAAACAAAGTTCTTGTGTGGGACGATCAGTGTGTGTTGAAAACGTTTTGGAGCCTGACAGCATTCTTGTAAAGACAACTATCCATTCAAGGTAGTGCATGTTATTGGTTTTGTAGTTTAGGCAATTCAAGCAGAAAGTCACGTCAGTCACATCAATATCTGATGATCTGACATTACGGCAACCACTTCTGTATTATATTGAAAGAATGAATTAACCTTTGTTAGAGAAACAAAACTTACTGTTGTAAAGTGAAAGATTTTCAGACATTACCATTACTGCTGTGGCATTCTGCTGGATTTGCAACTATTCTCCTCTTGTCGTCTTCATTCTCTAGTGAGAAGCAGCTGTTAAAATCCACAGGTCTGCTGTCTTGTATTTAAGTTGTTTTGGAAGTCGAGTTGAATAATTCAAATATTTTCTCGTGAAATTTATAAGCCCAACATTCTCCGAATTCTGAAGTCCCGTAGTCTCCAGTACCTGAAATGAACGCTCTATCTCTGCAGTTTGTTTATATTCGATATTGTGCGAGATTTAGAAGATACACTGACTGTTTCACGTATATATAACTGATATCTTAATTACTCTTAAAGAAGGTCACTAACCTGTTTATGGTGGTCTTTAACGTTCAGTGTTCCCTGTGGTAGAGTATTTTCACTCAAAAGTAGTAGCCCTAAGAGGCTCTTACAGTTACACTGAGGGCTATGAATAGCTGGCTCGAAACGTCCAAGAAGTCTGTCTTGTTTTTGGAGTCTGTGTCCGCAGTTCGTCGCCTGGGGTGACGGGAAAGATGTTTACTCTGGTGATTTCAGAATCCGTCTGAACTTCATTTACCTGTATTTAAATATCTTCGTCCACCTAGCCCATAGTTTGTGTACTTTATATCGCGAGAGCTACATTTCATCACCTGCTGCGATAGGGGCGGACAAGGAAATACGTACAGGACTTGATGGGAAATATTTGTCCTACATGGCATGGACGTCTGGGAATTTGTAGAACCATTCGCCTGTTGTTGGAAATGTTGTGTCCAGTAGTGATAAGTGTCTGGGTGCACAGTTGTCAACACCTGCTGCGGAAGGACCTCGCTACTGCATTACAAGGTCTCTCGTGAAAAGTTTGGGCAAGTGTGGCTCTGTACATACATTGGATATCACTGAATCTGTCATCTGTTTGCGTAAGTTTATATTCCCCTCAGTCATAGCAACCAACTAGGTATTGCAGTACTTAGTGTCAAGTCAAGTACAGGGCGCCTGTGCCCTCCTCACTGGTTCGCGGTGTAGTCATAACATAACTAATATAGGTAGAGTTCCATGTATGTTGAATCATGTGTCTCTGTATGTGAGACCAACGTCCACTGGTCATGGTAATCAAGAGCTTGGCATGTCGTGACGATTCATTTCACATTCAGCTATGTTAGTTTTAAAAGAGTTATTGATGATTTGAGTTGCGAATACCACTGTCATCTTCCATTCATCTTTTTTAACCATAAAACAAACAAAAACAAAAACAAAAAAACCCCCCAGAATTTTTGCTTCGTTATTACATTCGAATCTTTACAGCTAACCGAGATCTGCATCGTTATTTGGTCTTTGGCAGCTTGGTTACAACATGGCATTTCTCAAAATCTCAAAAAGTGACATAGGGAAATGTAGATTGAGCACGACAATATATTGAAGTTACTTTTGGAGCTTCTGTGATATTTTCACTTTTCCTTTCAGACCTGACCTTGCAAGTATGGTTTACACTATATTTACACCAAGTATTGTTTATTTTATCTAATTTGCACTATGTACCTATCGGGAAAGGGGGTGAAATCTTACCATGTCTTTTATACATCTCTTTGAAGGCACAGTAATCAGCGATAAAAGTGTGTACTTAGTGCTGTACGTACTGTTTGCACATTTCTGTGTGGTTATAGGATGTTACGGTACGCGGCATTTCAGAAAGACGTCATCAGTTTGGTCAACAGGAAAAGGATTCAAATTAAAGCGCGGCATCCGCCATTTTGGTGCTAGAAATTATAGAAATTGTCACACTGGTTGTGAGAAAAGCCGAATTTTTTTATTCTTGATTGGGTGACCAGCTAGTGACATAGGCTCTATTACCAGTGTTACATGCAATGGTAACCATGCAAGAATTGCACCGGGCGTTGGTTGTTTTACATTTACCTTAGAGTTTTTGTTGGAATTTGAAGCATTCAGTTATTCTGGGTTGTGCGGAGATACCAGAACAAGTCAATGATGGTAATGAAAGATTTCAGTGGCGCGAATAGGAGGTGATCAAGTTAGGAAGAGTTTAGACGAGATTTCTTTGGATATCGCCATATCTCTGTGGTTGCTAAGTAACGGAGAATTTGAAGCTGGTACGTCACGTCATTGTTAAGAAAGTGGTATGGTTGCTGGTTATTATTGTTGTGTAATACTGTAAATTTTAAAAAGATTTGATCTATAGCTCACATTGAGCCATTCATTTTTGTTTTTGTTTTAACATCTATTCAGCTTCACCGCCTATCACAAGTACTTTCGCAAGTACTGTAGAGTGCTGTATTCGGTAACTCTCTAGTTGTAGTCTGTTTCTTGAAATAGATATAACCATCAACGCCTCGAAGCCTCTTACTGTAAACAGATGTGATCTATCTTTGTCAATCAATTCGAAGGCATGTAAAGTCTTCCTTGCTCTCTCTTTGGACATTACCAAGATACTAAGTTGGTCTTGGGTCTCCTGGGGCTTTCTCCCGTCAAGTTTGACTGTGCATGTATATATAGTAGGCACATAAACATTACAAGGACTAAACTTCAAGCAGAGTCTTATCAGCGTTTATTTAGAGATGACCTCATTTCCTTAAGTGACGTCGCCACTCCTCCTGTGGAGATAAAAATGCCGGGGTACAAGTAGAAGGTGAAAAGCCGGCTGTAGTTTCTTGTAAAATTTGGATACATTAGCCAGCACTTCTTGCTGGTGCACAGAGGATTTCTGCCAAGCTTTCATGAACTCCTGGAGTAGAATTTGCGAGGTAGTGTTTACGGGAAGTGGTCAGCAACATGACTATTAGAATTGTCACCTTTGTCATAAACAGAGGTATTCCATTATTCGTTCTTCTTCTTCTTCTTCTTTTTTTTTTTTGCTTCTTCATATACATGTACTCAACCATTTTCTTTTTAGTGATTTATTCATTCATTTGTTCCTTCCTTCGTCCATCATATTCATCTGTGATCATTTATTCCTTTTATTTTGTTGGTTCATTTATGCGCAGCAGAGCATCGGGTGCACACAGGTGTTTCGGTACGAGGTAGTCCGCCTTAACGCATCACTGAAATTTTCTTTATTTACTGCTTTTATTTCAAGCGTAACATCCACCGCGCACAGCAATAATTTTAATGAAAGATTAAGACACTGAAGAGTGTAGGTCCCATTTTAGTATGATAGACATCGTTACACGCACCCCGATCCTTTTCTTCTTCAGTGTTGCAGTTCAGCATTCATTCATGACTGAGATTTCATGTTCATCTCATCTTCATCTAAGGGTGTGTCAAAATGACAGACGTCTAAGGGTTATCTCCCATAATCTCACCGACCTAGAAACTTTTTGTTCGCACTTAATAAAAACTTGAAAACTTCACAAGATATTCACTTTCATAGTATACGTCTTAAACAGAGACGACATCAACGCTGAAATCTTGGTGGTGGGGTTGGATGGCCCAGTTTTAACAAGAACCTGGCTAAGCTGTTGACATTATTTCTCTCTTACCACCCGCCTAGTTTTCGTTGTAAAATTCTAAATTATTAGGGCAGGGTTGTCATCTGAAATGGGTTGTGTTTTCAAAGTTCGACACCCCATGTTTGGTTAGCATAATTTCTCTTTGATGGCTTTGCCACCACTTGAATTCAGTGTAATTTGCCTTGTTGAGAAGAATTCAGTGTTTCGTTGACCTTTTCTTCAATAGTTAGGCCGGTATCCTTCTCGAAGTGTGTAATGGTTATTCGCTCGAAACAACTTCTCATGATCCTCTTCTTTAAAGTGGAGAAATATGTTTATGTCAGCATCTTCTGATGGCGTCTTTTTTACTTTAAAAATGACTTCATCTACGTTCACTCATCGTTTTTGTGACATACCTCTCCTCAAAAGACTGACATTTTCAGGTTATAAATGAATGATTTTTAAAAAAAAGAATAATCATTATTATTACTCTTGCATTTAAATTTGTCAAGAAATTACCAACTTATATTGTATCGACTGTAAGTCTGACAATGTCATGTATAATTGTTAAAATGAAATAGGATTTTTACTTCAGCAATTTCTATGTGAATAATTTTCGAATGTATCGAAGATTACCAAATCACACTTCAAAATTTTCGGCTCTAAGGATCCCCTTTTGGGTGTAAAGATAACAAAAAAGAATGTCGTTATCTTTGCGTGCCTCATTGCGCCACAGTAACTCAAATCTACCTCTTTTACTCTCTGAAACCAGCTTCCCGAGTACAACTCCCAGAGTACTGCAGTACTTTGAAGGAGTCATGAGCATGATTCAGTGTTGCTCAAAACATTGCGTCGAATTGATTACACGTGTGGCGGTAATGAGTACCATAACTGCTTTTGGGTGACACAAAAACTGGAATGTGGGTTCAGGAAGTTCTAAATTCGACAAGTTTCCGACAAAGCTACACACATGAAGTCATGAAAACTCTGTGTTATTTCTGAAAATAGCTACGGTAACCCACGCGCAGTATTGTGTAGAAACAAGGATGACCTCACAACTTTACTTCCTTCACTTTACTATTTCCTTGTTTCACCCAACCATATTTTTTCCTCGAACAAGGGAGGAGCAGAATCGGGCACATTTTATGTAATATGATATTCCAAATGAATTTACATCCGCCTGAATTCACTCTTGAATCCTGGAATCAGATTTGTCGTTGCGAGACTGGATTGTCTCTGCCGTAGAAAATCAAGATATTAAAGTAACAGTCACATCTGCATGAGGTCATTGATGCAACGTTTTCTGGCGTTAATGGCACACATTCCGTCATTTGCAGTGATGGTACGCCTCTAGTCGGGGAATTACCCTTTCAGTCATGCTTATATATACTACCTGGTTCAGTATATCATTAACTGAAAAGGAAATTTTGAAGTCTGTCTCTTGCTCTGAGCGCACCGAATTACCTTTGTCATGCCGGTATGCAGTGTAGTTGTCTTTGTGAATTCAAGACATCAGAAACCTAGCCATGTTGGCTATAACAATTATCATAGTTATTATGCCATCTTTCCTAAAATCTGACAACATTAAGACTGCTTAAGCTAATCGATGATGCAGGAGTGGTTTTAGAAGTTGGTTAGCGGCGACCTATTGGATAGGAAAGACGTTTACCTGGTCTCCAGATGGAGCGGGTGAGCCTTAAGAAAAGAAAGGGATATCAGCTCAGTTACGTTTAATCAGGTGGTTACTCTGATCTCTAATCTATTCCAGTTATAAGCAGTTTCTCAAGACAAACGCACTTCATCAGCGATATCATAATAATTATTACATTTATGATGAGGTGACTTATCAGAACCTCTGTCTAGTCTCCCGCCCTCACCACTTTGTCAATGTCACGACACTGCCTATCAATCATGACCTACGGTGGCCTAATTAGCGAAGTTGTTCACCCTGTGTTTAGAGTAAAGGGCCGAGGGAGACTTATGTTGAGTGAAGGACTGTACGTGTATGTGTATGTGACAATCTTCACGTCGCGATCTCCTTGTCTCCGAGCGGCCATGGTTCCAAGCAAGCACTAAGTGTCACAGTCACGTAGAGAAGGATGTAGTGTAAATTCCACAGAAAACTGTGACTTGCCTAAACATTTTACGGATTAAGTTAGATTACTCCACACCCATTTGAAGGTGTTCAGATCTACGCAACACACAAATCACATTAAGTGTCAAAGCTAAAGTCGCAGAAAATTAAGTGAATTTCTTGTATATTGTTATATAGTGAAGAGTTTATTTCACCGGAAACTGATAAATGTGACAGGAATAATATGTTGATTAGAGAGCCATCTGGTCTATAATTTTCGCTTTACTATGTCGGTAGTCCCTTTCCGCCCGACGATGACCCCTCCCATTCCTACTTTTTCTTTCGTATTAGATCCCTACTCATACATTGCTCATGCTCCCTTCTTCTTCCACCTATCCAAAATGCCATAGACCTGTTAGGGTTGCTAACAGCAGCGAAACATAGCACAAAAATTTTGACATGGTATATACAATTTCTTATTTCGAGTTATTAGTAATATTGATGGCTATGACGGCCACAAACTTCCCTGCTCCGAAACGTCTCATACACCAACGGGCATGAACAGTTCTATTGTTGTTGCCCACCTGGTTTGCTTCTATCACAAACAGTCCGTTATGGTACTGGTATAGGTAAAAGGTCAGAGGAAATCCTTATCTTGAAGACAGCCATCGGAAAATGAAATTAACATGAAGATACAGTTGCCATAATTATTTCGCTCTGAATGGAATAAAAAAAAAGTGTGCGGACTTAGCGATAGTTTGACAGTAAGCTACGACGTGTAAAAGAGTTGTAGATCCCAGGACATACCCCATAACTACGTGACACCGGGCTTTACCTCTAGCGTATTGTTGACACTGTATCAGGTTTCCATACGTCAGGTGACGCACCCTTCTCTATGACGCTGTGACGCAGTCTTGATGGGCGGACAGTCCCTGCGGGTTTAATTGTAACCAAATAATGTTCCGTTGACATTAATCAAAGCGGTTGTCTGCGCACCCGGAAGCCTTGGATAAGATGTGCAAGGTATGGTGACCCTTGGTCAGTTTATATTTGTTGCTATAGATTTCACGGGGCCGTGGTCGAACTGGTCAGTTTAGGCGCTAGACCTGAACATGTCAAGATCTTTATCCCTTGTGGTTACCACTTCAGGGTCATTGGTAGTCAGTTAACATGACATTCTTTAGGATATACTTGCTGCGACGGTGGCTGTATTATTTTTGTGAGATTATTGCTGAAGTGTTTTGTGCAGTTTTGAGCTTGATATCTTCTCGATGCTCTGTTCTGTAAGTAGGCATCTGTCATATTTAATATTAATATCCCCAAGACATTTTCTTCTTCGTATCCCGTTTCTTCTTCTTCTTCTTCTTCTTCTTCTTCTTCTTCTTCTTCTTCTTCTTCTTCTTCTACTACTACTGCTACCACCATACCTACTGGCATGAGCGATCATGGACCTCCACATGTGCTTGCTACCGTCTCAGCGCCTCTGCAATGTTTGGTTTTTTTTTTGGTCCCGTCCAACTTGCCGGTCCATCCAGAGTTTCTTTTTCTTCCTCTTGTCCGTTCGTCGTTGAATATTCCAACTATCGCCATTTTTTTATTCCACAGGTCTAGTTATTACAATAATCTTAATGTCTTCGTATTACTTTGCATTTGTACGGAGGCATCGAAAGGTTTTGGTGACAAAAAGTAAGGGTATAAAATGTAGCAAACCATGAACATTTTTAGAATCTGAAACGAGTGATATTTTATGCTCTGAGCTCCAATGCTTCAAGGAAATGATGGCTGAAAATGTAGGTTGACCTTCAACTTAAGCAGGAATAAAAGCCATTTTGAAAGGGTAATTTAACACACGGAAACACATCTTCACAATTTAGATCCCCGTGATGAAAATAAGCAACGCGGACGTAACTCATTAATATTCCGAACTGTGTTTCAACCAACTCGGTACAGGAGTGATAAAGCAGTTCTTGGACAGCTGTGTTGGCTTGAATCTCTTGCTAAAATACAAATGTCAGTGTAAATGATGTTTTGTAACTTCCAGCTACCAATAAACAACATACATTCGCCTCAGGAATTAGCACGAACTGGGATTTTATTTTCAGAACCCTCTATTTGTTTTGACTTACCGTGGTCCGGTTTTGTAATAGCTTGACCATAATTTTCTTTTAATGTTTATGTGGCTTCTAATGTTAACCTAAAAACAAGTCATAAAGAAGCCAACACAGCTACAAAGTTAAGTATTGGAGAATCCTCCACCATTACCCTAACTTGACCTTAAAACTTCCGAGGGGATCTAGGACCCTGGGCCGTTTTCAAGAGCTTAGAGCCTGAATGTCCAGGCGTCGCTCGGATAGATCTATTGCTCTTATATGTAAGCTATGCTATAAGACAAATTCATGAGGAGTTTCACTTTTGAAGTGGAGCAAACACCATAGAATGATTTGCGTCTGAAGATCGTTTTCCACCTAGAACCTGTCTCACAACTTTCGGTCCTAAGTGTAAGCTGCTTCCATTCATCACGAGATTTTGTTGAAACCGAGAGGCAGAGAGAAGACCACTGCAGTTCGCGATTGAAGGAGGTTGTAGATAGAAGGCGACTGAAGCTGATGAGACTCGACCTCATGACATCAAGACCTATTTATTAGTCTGAACTTCGCACATTAGGTCACAGCTGCTAGACGACAATGTTATAACAAGGGGTGACGAGGGACACGTGGGACCAGAGATTGTCAACAGAAGATCTTTCTCTTTTTTTGGTTTGGTGTCTTGTAACTTTTATTAGAGAAAATGGACAAGGACAGAACTTTTTTTTTCAATATGTGTGTGCGAGAAGGGAGTTGTGGAGATGTGTGCTTCCACTGGAAATAGGTAATATCGTTTAATGATTAATTAGTTTAAGTGACTAGCATAAGCACATCAACCAGGCTCTCTCGACGCGTGTTCCAAACTGCTTTGTAGAGCACTAATGTTCATCTCGTCACTAAGTGTTATATGAGTGTACAAGAAAAATGAGCGTTCTCCGAACGTACAAGAAAAAGAACTCTCTAACACTGACCAGCATCTTGAAGAAGATTGACTGCAATCCTGAGGAGACTAATTATGTTGACAGGGACCTGGGACGTGAGGGGTCGCTGAGAAGGTCAAGTCAGTGTTCTAGTGCAGTGGGCTGGGACAGTCTGAGATTATTTTTAAAAGAGACTAACGCGAAAAGCGAGTTTTTCTTGTCGCTTGTCAGTCTGTGACCGAGGACTACGAAGTCCAGAGGAGAAAATGGCTACGATACCAAACGACTGAGTTTTTTACTATCGAACTTGACTGTTGTTGTGTTATATTACTGTTGGAGAATGCATATTGTGCTAGTTTCGTGACAGCCTATGCACTAGACCACATCGAATTTTCCAAACTGTGGTGACATTTTTGACGCAGTTCTGACTTCATGACTTTTGCATATACTTGATAGTTGTATTGTAGCTAGAAAAACGTGGTAGGTGACAGTAATTAGTTTATTGCTTTGAAAAAAGTGTTCAGTCACAAATTTAAGTGTTGATAACTTGCATTCGCTGTCCACGGTAAAACGAAGAATACTCTTGTGGCAGTATGATTAAGGACACGATATATGAATTCTCTTAGAGCTGTTGACACCAAGAAATTAAAGAGGTAACTATTGTAAAGTTAAATTAATGTTTTCAAATATTGCAGTCTACGTCTTATTTAAATGCAGAGGATTCTAGCCTCTAGTGATGTATAGTGTGAAAGCTTCTTAAAGGCATGCAGTAAGCTAGAAAAGGGCGGTTGTCTCTTTGAAAGCTACTGGCTCTCCACGCTGCGAACTTATTTACTTGTTCCTGTATTTAATTTATGCATGAAGTTATCGAGCAGGCGTTTCCTTTATCGCAAGGTGTTGTTACTACTAATCGCTGCGGTGCTGTAATGAAAAGTTGTGTTTTTTTCTGAACTTTTCATTATACTTCATTATAGTATTATTTACCTTACAGCTCTAGATGGAATGATTTCACCGCGGTGATTGCCCTTTTCTAGGTATACCGATAATTCAGAATATGGAAATGTTAAGCGGATAATAATGATCACAATGAAAAACGTTCGGCGGAAATTACACTTTGACTGTGTCGACATTTTGAACAGGCTAATGTACCTCTCGGTTTTACGAGAATTTCTGTCTGAAAGCTGAACTGTTTGCTAATCCGCAGCCCTCATATTAAGCTCATCTGTTAGTTCATGTTGAAGTTGGTCTCATCTCGCCTGTTCTTATCATGTTTCAGTGTTCTGACAGCCTAATCATATCCCCCTTTGTCGCACAAAGTTCTTAATGACAGGCATTTGACAGGATTTAATGTAGGTCGCGCTCGTGTCATTAACCCTTATATCTAACTGTAGCAGCTCTTTGAAACCATTACTACTTTCCCAGTGATATTGAAGACCTGGATGCGATCAGCATTTGGTAAGTGACTTTGATCCGACCTAGATTTATATTTTTTAAGTAAATTTAGTTACAATTGCATCCTCTTGTCTGATGTCAGTTTCCGAAAATAATATATCTACGCTTACCTATTCTATATCTATAATTAAACGATCATGATGATTTCAAAGATGTTTCTTGTTTTACTATGATGTCAATGGCCGACAAGAAAGGCGCTGTTTATAGAATCGTTATCATGTCCATAATGGTCACTTGTCCTGAGTTTGTATTCCATGTTAGAGTCTGAAGATAACACAAAGGTTTAGATTATCTTATTTATATGTCAGTGTCAGCAGTGTTCATTTTGTGTGTTCGTTGAATGGACTAGAGTGCTGTCACAATAGGTTTTCTGTGAAGGGTCTTTCAAATTTCTTAACAATAACTATATTTTGTTTAGCTAGGGTACAACGTGCAATACATAATAAGAGCATTGCCTACTAAACGATACCATGACAGTTTCCAGAGACAAATAAATATATATTCTCACTAGGTCTAGCACACAAATCTCTGTAGGAGACACACATTCCAATTAATGTCAAGTTACATTCTTGCTGACATCCTCTCCTGACAAAATTATGGAAATGTGATTTCATCACTAAATTTCTTACCTCATTTCTTACACCCCTGCCCCCCCCCCCCNAAAAAAAAAAAAAAAACAACCCAAAAAACCTCCCATCAGCTTATACATCACAACTTTTTCTGATGTCAGTACCAAAATAGAACACTGTTTTAAACTACTGAGGCAATTTCCGAAAGGATTTCTATACAAAGATGCACAAATACCAACATACACTGTGCATAGCTGAGCGTCATTATTGCTAAGCTTGCCCGGCACAGGCGGCGATCCGGAAAATTTCCTTGATGCAGTCAGCGCCGTATGTGGTAATTGCATTGTTCTGGATTTTCCTGGGGATTTGCGCTACAGAAGCTGCCTTTGATTCAGGAATGTGATCAAAGTTATTCTGGACTATTTTAGTGTTGTTGCACCATTAAACACTAATTTTCGATAATGTCCCTGCGTGTTTCATTCTGTGTGGAACTTCATTTTCACATTTTTGTTGGTATAAATTTGTCATTCGTCGTTTATCAGAACTGATAATGGAAATCAGCCATTTCTATGGTGTGTAATGGGAATTTCGAAATCGTCCTGCCTCGGGCTCATCTTTAACATTTCTGAATGAAGTTGTTTTATGCAAAGTCATCGTTGTGATCGAGTTCTGATAAAAACGCGGGCTATGATGATGATTATATAAGCATTTTTATGTTTTAAAGGCGTTTGATTTGGGCGTTTTGGTCTATTCCGTCCCCTTTAGGTATACCCATATTTATATACATATATAATTATTCTGTCATTACAACCTTTTTCCCTCCACTTTCCGATCACTATAAATGTCAGTTGTGCAGCATCTGTCGTCTGTCCCCTGTACATTCAACGTGATTACTGGTTTTGCTCAGCTTTATAAGAATATCTCCTCTATAGCCATGAAAGCTGATAGAATCCGCTGGTCTTCTGTTTGCTTTTCTTTCACTGTTTTTGTCTGTTTGGTAATTCGCTCACTCTGTCCTCTTCCCTTACTATTGTGCTCCTCTTGTCGTCTAGCACTCTGCAGTGTATGTCTAACAAAGTACCCCAGTGTGCACTAGAATCTACTAAACTTGTTCACCACTCAGCGGTATGAATTCAGAGTTTGCATGAGAGCTCAGGAAGCGAGATTTTCGCATTCCAGCCATGTCCTTGGCATTCCATAATTTTCCTATGTCAATACGCGATCGTTTCTTTAATGACCACTTTTTTTTTCTTTAACATTTCACACCTCTTTCATGAGCGGTTGTCAATCAACTAGAAACGTTCTCAACTCGGATTTATTTATGGGCTGACTTGAGTTTGTTCGATTGATCCCGGCCGGAAACACCACCCAAGAGAAGTGACATGACGCCTTTAAAGATCTTAAAGCCCTAAGCTGATAGTTTAAGGTTGGCCATATTTCAGCTGTATGGAGCCGTCAATCGCGTCCCTTGGTTTCCCCAGTGCAAAGTGTGTGTTTTATTTTCACCGTGACGTTAGGTGCTTTTGCCTAGCGTAGCTATAAATTTCTTTGTGGTTCGAGCACCCTTCAGAATGTTGGTCTACTTCATTACAGTCGCATATTATGATGCGTTTATACCCATTAAACCTGGGCCCTTTTTTTAAAACTTGGTTGGGTGGTATGGGCAAACAGACATTACTAAATAGTCCGGTACTTAGGTTTAGGACTACGAGAGGCGGTACAGCTGTATGTGTCGCGACAGTTGATGAAGCTTTTGGTTGGGGGAAATCTTTCAAGATCTCCGTGCGCTCTGTCAGACTGTAGCTATTACCAAAAGACAAAAAACGTGCGCTCTGTCAGACTGTAGCTGTTACCAAAAGACAAAAAAAAAATAAATCAGGGCAATGAGGATCGACGATGCATTGTCCTCAAGATTACATTGTTTTTGAAGTTAGACCAACAGAAGGACATAAGTAGATAAATAGAAGAAATCTATTTGGATACAGTTATATGGACCACAGTAGGAGTTCAATACCTCGAAGCTCATTTATCAGAGTTCATATTTCTTTATTTCACCGGTCTGGTGGTAAAACCTTCATTTCCTGTCTGAAATTGAAATTCACTCATGAAACTCAGCTCACAGACTTGAAACGCTGCATTGCGTTTCTGGAATTCAAGTTTTGTGAAATTCTAGCTGTAGTCTATTTATATCGTGTAAGAGTAATAGGCGGACGATCTCTCTAGACCCTCCCCCGATTTGTTTACTTCATGTGATACAAGTAACTGGCAAGAGAAAAACTACGTAACATACCTAAGAGAAAACAAGGTGAAGTCACAACCTGATTTGGTTTCAGTCCCTTAAACCTTAACTGCTATAGTCTAAGTCTCTTAAGTCAGTCGTTAGCAAAACAAGACTTGGGTTGTATCTGGCTTGATCCAGGGTCATTTGAAACCACTGGTAAACAGTTCTTTCTGTTGCCGAGAGATTTTGGTCTTTTGAGGTAAATCCGAAGCTTGCACTCAGTGTTACTTCCGTAACATGCCAAAAACTAGACGAGAACGTTTATCTCAAAATTTATTTGTGTCGGAGTGAACAACAACAAAAAAAAGAGAATGCCTCTTGGGACCCCTGCAGGCTGTGAAATTTGTCTGTTGACCATGTTTCTGACGAGTCCCAGCTGCTGTTGGACAATACGTTTTGTGGAAATGGGAGAAACGTATCAGCAGTGGTCCTCTCGGATGAATTGTGTCCCTTGCTGAGCGTCATAAACATACGGTCGTTACTGTGTTGCCAGTTGGAACGCGTACGCTGTGACCGAACTGACGCTAGGCTAGTCGAACCGCGGCTGTGAATTGTGTTTTCTGAAATTTTGGACAGATATCTAGAAAAGAATGCTGG
>JAWQUT010000121.1:1013090-1029636 GCA_033807755.1 Ellobium chinense
TACGCCACTGCCCCAGCCTTAATGGCACTGTTGCCCGGCCAGCACATTGTGGTGTCTTCAACACCCACCAGTTAATTAATGAGATACGGCATCTACGCATGCAGTGGGAGAATAAATAGGTCCCCACATGTGGCAGTGGCGATGACAGCGGGTGGGTGGCTGGTGGTGGTACAATGTTATATTTTGGTGTCAGAGGAAGCATTAGTTGTCAGCTGAGCTGGGCTATTTATTTTCAACCCATATGTCGGTCTGGCTACAGTAAACCATCTTTTATGTCTGATGGAGGAAGAAACCGGATATTATTCTATGTTGTCTACCCCACATGCAGTGGTGTGTGTATAGAAATAGCGTATGTGGCAAATACTAAAATTGCATCCTTGTCCAAATAGAAGAAGAAGAAGAAGAAGAAGAAGAAGAAGGAGGAGAAGAAAAGGAGAAGTCAGATTTGTTAATGTATTAATCAATTATGAAAGTACGGGACCTGAAAATTACAACTGCACCTTTCTTGCTTCTGTGGATGCAAATTGATCTGTTGTTATTAAAGAAAGATAATTTGTTTGAAGAAAAATGAAAATGTTTTTGTCTGATAGAGATTGTTCAGTGGCGTCCCCCCTCCTCCACCCCCTCCTCCTCACGAAGTGCACACCCTACTCTAAATACGCTATTGCCCATATGCTTCTTATATTATTATGCTGCACTATCTACACCTTCACCGCATATTCGTCCCGTTGTTATTGTACTTCTCGGAAGACACTGATAAGTTTAGTTGACAAAAAGATTGAATGTTTTTGTTGAAAATTGTTCCACTTGGCAAACGCTGTCCAACATCCTAGGTGAACTGTAGTCAAAAATCATCCTCCTTACTTTGGCCCCCCCAAAAAAATGTTTATTTCTCAATCAGGTATGATTTTGACGGTTTAAAATATTTCCTCCAAAATGTTGAGACTCCTAAAAATAACCACATAGAAGGCCAAGAGAAGATAATAACATACGAAAGATAATCAAATATCACGTGGACCTTAGTGCAGCCTGAAACATCCTCATTCCGCTATTTCTTCAGAACCACCGACTTGCCGTGCGGAGTGTGCTAGGCGCATGTATGAACGTCCGTTTCATATCAGCCTCTCATTAGCTTATCAGAGTCTCGGCGTCAGATACCAAGATACACTCTGGGCTGGAACCCTTTTTATTATATACTGCGATATGTTTTTTTCCTCCTCTGGATGTGGAAACCGTCTGACACGATGTAGACCTTATCGAAGGCAATGTGAGTGCAAAAAAGGAGCTGGGAGAAGAGGTTTTAGTGTGTGTAGTGAGTAGTGTAGTGTTTAATTTTGGAGGGGAGGGGTGTGGGAAATATTGGCGGTCAGCTTTTATGGAAATTGGCAGAGAAAATGAATGAGGATCAGAGGATGTTCTGTACTTCGTAAAATAGACTGATTAATGAAAATTCAATTTTACACGTCGGTATAACGATAATAATTAGACATGTATTGATGTGGAGAATTTTTTTTTTATTCTTTTCACTGATCCCTGGCCCTCCAAATTTAGAAACGCGCTGATACGACCGAATTTGGCGCAACACCACACCCATGTGACGTTGGGAAGGCTTCATATCATGGTTGGGTGTGATAGATGACCAATTTGGCACTATATAATTAGCATTACCACACCAAGACTTGATATTCGCTCATGCCGCTCTCCAGTGTTGCTCCCAACCCCGCCAGTCGAGTCTAGTAGGTTTGAGCCAGTATCTCTTTCACGTGTCTTGTACTTAGTAATGAGCAACAGTTTTGGCCAGCAGCATGTATAGGTCCTCACGTGCCGTGTCTGGTGTACGTGGATGGGGCATAGACTAATTATGTTTCTATGTCCTCTTGGCATAAGAAGCTGCCGTAGCCACTCTAGATGCTGTCGTTTACTTGAGGGCCTGAAGTAGTTATGACAGGAATACGAGCTATATTCGTTGATACTTTGGTATTGAGTTTGCAGCATTTCTGGCCATCTCGTAAAGTGTGACACAGCACTTGTGGAGAATTTATACGAAGTGTTTTCTAGAAAACCATGTTGAGTTGGTATAAGTTGTTTATTTCAAAGTGCTTTTGGAGTGTCTGGATCCGCGCGTTAAAGTTAGCCATGGCTTCTTCAACCAAAGAGCAGAGACTGAGAATAGTAATACATAGAAACCACTAGCGTCGCTGATCATATCTACATGGCAGGGACTGTTAATCTTACTAAATAAAAAAAAAATAAAAACACAGTTCCTTTACAGAGTACATGTAATTAGTAAAAGGGGCTGACTGTGCAATACGCGGAAAGGTCGTCATGATGTGAAATAGGTCTGTATATTTAACGTTTCGTTATCCTGTTCTGTAGTTCTGCTTCAATCGGATTATGAAATTTAATTTGGGCTATACCCTCTTGGAGCGCGGCTTACGACCTCTCACCTCTCAGTCTGGATATTCTTTTGTGAAAACAGAGGCTCCTCTTGCACAACTGTCGTGAGGATGAATATTACTACTTATCCTCCAAGAGTTTATCTCTGGGGCCAGACGGTAAGGTTAATATGTTTTCATGTCCTCGTCATGACGGACCATCGAGGTCTGCCATTTCACGGTCTTGCATAATTAGGACTTGGGTTCCTGGCATTTGCCCTCATGCTGTCCTCTTTCAGAGCCATTTTGTTGTTTTGGTATGACCTACACATCATTGTTCCGGTATAATTAGATGATAGATCCTTATTTAATTTGACTGAAGGCACTTTTGTTGCATCTGTGAATGGACATAGTTTGGTGTCCTTTAACTGGCTCTCTTTTTTTTTTCAAATGGACTATTTCGTGCATGGGATTATTCAGAATGTTCTTGTGCAGTAGCGGTCGCTATGGGGTAATATTTGCATTGTTGATGTATTTCATAATTTTATTTCATTAATTAATTTTTTTTCGTCTTCTTCATGCTTGTTGCTTTCAGTGTTGAGGTAATTGAACATTTGGATTATCTCCAGCATGGACTTAGTTGGAATGGGTTCAGAAGAAGGAACAGCTGTATTTATAAATGAATTATTCCTTAGCGATATATTTTGCTCTTCATATTGTTGCTCATCTTTATCCCCTAAAACTGTAGTCGCACGTATTGCCTTTTTGTCGTGATTCTTTTTGTGTTGAAATATTTCAAATATTTCACAGTGGTGAGCTTTTCACATGCATGAGATGTTTTTTTTTTAAATAAAAGGAGTACCGAATATGAAGAAATTGCTTTGTAGATTTTTTTTTTTTTTTAAGTTTGAGTGCCATTCTAAAAAAGTGCGTGCTACGCTTAAAGCACTCAGCCATCATTATTTTAAATATCTCTCCATAACTTGTACTAAAAAATTGCTATTCTGCGCTTTTCTCAATTTCAGGCCGCCAGCGAGGAGGAAGATGACGACGACCTATGTGCGCTGAGCGAGCGCTGGGAATATCAGAAGTCAGTCAGACGTTGGTCCAGGAAGGACCTCACCTCCCCACAGCTCAGCACCGCTCCTGAGACCCAGGAGGTCCTGGGCGGCAAGTCCGGCAGCCACGATAGCCTGTTAGCTGACCAGGACAGCGGGAGCCAAACAGGAGACAGTCCCTTGCTGGACTCCAAGATGCCTCACCAGGAAGGTGTGGTTCAGCAACAAGGGGAAGGTGGTCCAGATGGGCAAGGTCAGGGAGGTTCGCCCATCTCCCCGCGTCTCCGGCGAGTAGCCAGTGAGAGGATAAAGACGGCGAAGAACTTGTTCAAAAAGGTGGAAGGCCTGAAATCGAAGAAGTCCAGGCGTCATCCGAACTCACGCAACATCGTGGAAATTAGTGGACCTGTTGTGGCAGACAGGGAGAATATGCAGGCCAAACTGCAGAGGTTGAACTGTGTGGACATCTCGCCAACCTCTGAAAATCTCCCCAGTCCTCCCTTGACGAGTGTTGACCGTACTGACCGCAGTCCATCAGCGGACAAAGATGGCCAGCTTACATCACCCAAGTCGCCACTCAGTCCCTCTTCGCCCCAACCTTCACCTTATCCTACCTCTGCACGGCTGATGTCTGATCAGGGGTCAGGATCAAGTGGGGTCGACAAGGAATCCTCCAGCACTGCTGCAACGCAGGATTCCCCCTTACGCTCACGTTTTGCAGTCACCAGCCAGTCACTTAGGGCTCGACCAACGCCCGGCACCTCAGCGGCCGAGCCACACCGCACGCCCTCAGCTCACGACCCACGTCTGAACGAGTACTACAGCGCTCAGTCGACGCTGTTACAAAATTTGCAGTCGGCTCAGTATGGTGGGGCATCTGGCGCGGTCAAGAAAAACAACAGCGACACAAATCTAATGGAGATATTCCTCCTCCCTCAAGATCATCAGCCTGGACGGTTCCCCAGGATGTTGCAGAACGGTTATATCGAGACAGAAGCCTGTGGTACAGCTGTCAATTCCAGAACGGGCAGTGTTCGCTTGGGTAGGGACACGGGCTTGCCTTCGGAACATCACAGATTCACTGCCGGGAGTAACCAGCTTTCCCAGCCCTCACGAGTCGGAGGCAACAGAATCAGTGTGTACGATAACTTTTCATCTCCTGACGGTCGAGGGCCTGTGGAAGGCGGAACCCGTAGTGTCATTCCTGGAGTAATAGAGTTAGGACCTCCACGAGGCAGAGCAGCCAGTTCTGGTTTAGATTCTGCCCCCGTGGGCAGCAGTGCTCGCGGAACGGTAGATGTGACCACACATCGGGACAGAAGTATGAGCTCGGATTCAGGCCAACCAGATCGCTTGAATGCGTCACGTGACAGTAGTTCTGGAGGAAGGACTGCTGAAAGTGTGTCGGACCAAGAGAGCAGAGATTCCACCCGCGAGAGGAGTGTAAGTTTCGAGTCTTCGTCCTCCCGGGCTGCTCATGAGGGCACGCCAGCGAGTGAAGGGGAAGCCGCTGGCACCAGTGGAGATTCTCAAACCAGCCGGAATTCCAGCTCGGATTCCTCCTCCCTGCAGAGGAGAGTACCTCATAGTGCCAGTGTAGACTCTTACTTTCGAAACAGCAGCGGCAGCAGCGGCGGCCACAGTGGTGGGGGCAGCGACAACAATACGTCGAGTAGCACACTACAGCAGGATCAGTATGACGAGTTTGACATCATTCTGCAGCAGCTGTACGAGAATATCAATGATCTGTCACGTTACATAGGCAAGGATAGAGAAGGTATGGCTATTACCTAATACGTGTATCGGGTGCTCCCTCCCACCCCAGCCCCCCAAACCACCACAATAAAAAAGTTTACTTAACTTCAGGTCGGATTAATTTCAATAATTTATCTCTTATGCAAATGTAATTTAGCACACAACAGCAGATGGATACTGTCTGCCAGTGCTGCAAATTTCAAACATCTTGATGCTTATGTTGATATTACAGCCGAAAAATTAAATGCACATGGCAAAAAAAAAAAAAAAATAANAAAAAAAAAAAAAAATAACATGTCCAGTATACATCTAACAGATTGGTCCTGGCGCCTCTTTTATTCACACGGGTCTTTTTAATGTGGCAAGAACATAGCGCCTGGGTCAATGAAAAATGCAAATATTGTAGATAAAAATATCTGCCTGTTACTGTGCGACAAAAACATGATGCATCATTATGTTTTAAACCTGGTGAAGTACATGGATTATGAATTATATACACTTGCTTTTTTTTTTGGGGGGGGGGGGGGGGGGNGGGGGGGGGACAGAGGGGAAAGGAGGGCACCTCGTATATTATTATTCCCAATAATGTATCAGTTATAACTATTATGTAAGTCCTGTGTATTTCAATCATCCATCGTGCTCAGTAAAGCTACGACTGTGTAACTATTGAATACTGCTCTCAAAAATTTATTCCTAAACACTTTGCAAATATCAAACTAATGCCTGACGTAGATTAGTCCTCTGTTTACGTTGTAATTATAGTCATTATGAAACAGTTTGGAGATTGTCGTGAAGTCAGTTAAAAGGATGTGTTTGTGTTACAGTGTGTATATCCAGTTCTCTGTTAACTCCTCCGGTTGTCACTTTCAGTAACTTGCAGTCCAGGCTGTTCATATGTTAGTCTTGGCCTCTTATATTGTTCTTGCCTGGAATAGAACTGAATTTATGCCGTGACTAAAAAGTAATTCTTGTGCACGGTAGGTAGTTTTCGTAGCTAATCTACCCAGTTCTGATGTTCATATTGTTGTCTTACCATTTTCAACCATACATGTTCATGTCCGGTCTTGTCTGTGTATATGGCTGGACAAACTGTGCCCAAAATATTATACGTCTTGAAATATTCTATTCAGTGTCTATGAATAAGTAGAAACTCCTCCATATTCAATATTGTATTCATGTTTGACAATCGTGTCTGGTGTATTGAACATAAGAAATGAAAACTTGACTTTTGTTGATCTTGTAGGGAAAAGTTTTATAATGCTATATAATGATATAGTTCATTCACAATACACAAAACACAGCACAAATCAAACATATAAATACAGACACACTATATTATAAATGTAGTATACAGCACGGTCATTGCTAGTCGCCACGGTGCAGCGCCCTGGCCATCCTAATGTTGCGCGTTATTAAAATGCACAATTACTCGCTCCTTCTAACTTTCTAATTCTCCTTTAATGTATATCGTAATGTGCAAAGAATGAAAACAGAAAGAGGATCAAATGCACTGTTAAGACTAGGCTTTTTCACAGAGCATACGTTTTTTCCCCCTTGTGGGCCTCAATTCATTCCAGGAGCTCTACTTATTGAGCTTCTACATTTCAAAGGCACAAACTGCTTTGAAATCACATACCATTGAACCAAAGAGGTCATCAATGAGATCCTAATGATTTGACTTTGTTGCCTGCCTCTCTCTCTCTCTCTCTCTCTCTCTCTCTCTCTCTTTCTCTCTCTCTCCTAGTACACATATATCCATTAGCACACCAACATAACTGTTGTCAAGTACTTCCTTATTTAGGCAGTCCTTGAATAAATGGTGTACTGACTTGTGGGTCAAGGCAGGCATTTTCCCACGGCTTTTGGGGGCTGACTATAACAGTCTATACCGACTACTGTATTTGTTTTACAGTTATTGACATAGTGACACTCGCTTACACCAGAGAGAGAGAGAGAGAGAGAGAGAAGAGAGAGAGAGAGAGAGGGGGAAAGGGGGGGGGGGGTACTGGGACGGGAGAAATACAGGGGGAAAGTAAGGTACTGACTAAAGAAATATTGAGATGATAAATGTACATAAATAAAATTTGGATAATATTCTTTAGTACATACATTAGAAACAAATAGGGAGGAAAGTATTATTTCGATAATATCCTCTAAGCTTACCCAGCATAACGAAAATATGATAACAAGGTGTCTCCCCACATCTTTAATTAGTACAGGGCAGTATTCGCAACTATTTCTGGCGTGTAGATAGACATGACCCGTGTAATGAGCCAAGTTATCCTCTCTCACTAATTAGCTGGGACTTTTCACACTGACTTTTGAGGCTACGTTCCCACAGTGCTATTTGTGAATAATTATCTCTTGTGTGCCAGAGAACGTTGTACTGAGATAATTGTCCAGAGTAGTAAGTTGATTTCTCCCTTTCTGGTACTGAAATGGTTTGCTCTGAACTTTATTTTTGTGAACTCTACTGGTGAAGTGAAGTGAATGTCAATCGACGATAAAATGATGTCCCTCCTTAAAATAATATTAATCCAGTGGGCACGGTTGGCTCCAGTTCCATTTAAAAGTGGTCGACTATTTCAATGTAGTGTTATGTGCAGGTCAGCAATCACTTATAACAAAGTGGAGCATCTTTAGGCAAGTTATTAAGTTACTTACCGTAAGAAGATAATACGTTACAGGGCCGTAATCTTGCGACCACAGCAATGCATGCATTCCAGTCCATCCTTAAGGAAAGTAAGCAGTGCTCTGATAGTTCAGTGTCCTCTGAATGAGGACCGTCATTCCAAACTCTTGTACGGTTATAACGGTGGTTGGGGAGGGGGCCACGGAGGGCGTGCAATCTGGTGCATAACTACACTGATTCATTATCTCTGTAGGTTCCATGCACCAATCTTTTCGTCATATAAAGCAAGAATACTTGTAAGGTACTCTATCTTTCTCACCCAAAGCGCATTTCATATTATCTGTGAACTAAGATATCATGGATCTAATCTATCCTGATTTGAAGAGAGAAAAACAGCAATGAGATCCAGTGGACCGCAGAAAACACTTAATTAGGTCCTCTGTCTCCAAGTAATGTTATTTTAGGTCAGGGCCAAGGGAATCACGCGCACATTTGTACTGTATTATAATTTGACGCAGAGATGTGTTGTTGCTGCCACTGAGATGATAATAATGATTCATGTGGAGGCTATGCTCTTAGGGTTTGGATTTTTTGGATTTTTTTTTTTTTTGGACTCTTGAAGAAGTGGAGAGAAAGAGAGAGGGGGAGAGAGAGAGGAGAGAGAGAGAGTATCAGTCATACACACACAGAGACACACATATATACAAACGCACAGACTTAGGGACAGAATGATTCATCATGTGATATTCGTGACAATGTCTAGCCGTTTCATAAGCTCAGGACTAGACTTGTCTAAATTAATGACATGAACAGTAGCAGCAGCTGTTCTTGCAATAAACAGAATACGTGCAGTTTTCCACCAGCTGTAAACCCGTACAGCACACTATAATTTTTTGCATCAGCGGCCAAACACAGTGCCAGTCTTAATAAGCTTCTAATTATGCATAATTTCTAGGACCCATATTCTCTCAGATATGTTTGTTGTTCTTGCTGTGTTCCCTTTGTGTCTACAGTTTGTCTAGCCAGTGTTTTGTGTATGTGCATTTGTGTGTGGCATCTTATGCATGGTGCAATAGTGAACTTATCCTTTGTATTATGAATGTGTCAAAAGAGCATGGTTATAACTCCTGGGCTGCTCATAATATGACAGTAAAATATATCGTCCATGCTTCTCTTTCCCCCTTTCCTTCTCTTTTTCTGCATCCCCTCTTATGCTTTCCATTATATATCAATTGCTTAAACATATTAGGAAGGCTTTATGTTTTATCCTGTATTCCAGAATGCAATATAATTTCTCCTAGAGAGGGATAGCTTATAGGGGTATACTTGGTTATTTGGTTTCGGGATCGACCTGCCATTGGGTAACCCCATGGGTACTCCGTCTACCCCAGCAGATAGATATTGTACGCGGCTCTTGCTTATGGGTAATTCGGCAGTTGTGTCGCTGTTAGAATGGAAGGACCAACATGGGACCAACATGGGACCAAGATGGGATGGTCCAACCACAGCTTAGTGAACCACAAGTAACCAAACTTTACGTCAGTTTCGAAAAGTGTTTGTGTTGGGGAAAGGCTAAAGGGGAGGGAGGGGGGATAGTGGGAGGCATCAGTGCTTACGAAACCCCAAATTGAGTATGCTATATAATACCAGGCTCTTCGACCGCAGTTCTACAAGAGCTTCCACCATCTCTGTTTTGTATGGTACCCAGTCAAATATGTGGACCATTGCTGTATTACCTGCCATGTTAACATACTGTAACCATGCTCTACCCGCTTTTAACCAGCTTGAATGTTCTGCCTATATTCTAGCAACCATGTAGCTAAGCAATAACCATGTGCTTCCCTACTAACCTGCTTTGGATGTCGGTGTCTTTCCCTGCAGAATCCCCGCACAGGCTGGTTCACGCCCATTCTGACCCAACCTCCTCTACCATCAACACTAACACTAAGCCTGCGACGCCACTGCATGTCGTGGCGCCGCCTCCTGCGCTGTCAGGGTCAAGGCTGCAGCAGCAGCCATCCTTCGAGCTGTATAGTCCAACGTCGCCAACTTCTGATCTGGTCTTGTCGCCATCGTCTCCACTTTCTCCAGATGGCGCCGACGAATCCATGGATCTGGATGGAGTCACGGAGCTGGATAACGAGAACAGCTGGAGTGGAGGGGAGGGAAGCAACACAGCCGAGTCCGGAAGTGAGGACCAGGAAGTCATTCTCACTGACCTGTCCCATGATGACTCTCTCGACCATATTCCAGATGTTTCCAGGGAGAGGAGAGACTCAGGGGTCGGGCATTCACTCACACGGGCACCAAGGTAGGTTTTTTTCCCTTTGTGGCTTTAAACTTTCACCTTCTTCCCCAGCAGTCATTTCACTGCACAAGTTTTGGTTTTATGCTGACCAAATTGTCTTTCCTTTATCGTGTCAGCCATGATGATAGTAGCCGCTTTATGGAGTCTTTTATGAAAAACATACATAACATTTCCAGGCATTTTTCATACCTTCAAAAGGTTGGACATGCAAGGATGGTACCCTATCTGAAAGCTTCCTCCTTGTTTAATTCAATTATTCCCACCAGAATACGATTTCTTGTGTGTACATCCTCAGTTTGTATTTCTTTGCATGAAATACAGTGTGTGCCTTAGGATGTGTGGGGACTGAAGATTGTAGCGTGATATGACCTTAACCTTGGATGAGATGTGTGAAAGTTCTCCAGCGCAGAGTGTACGATGCTGTAAGAATACAATAGCATTACTTTTCCACAAGATTTTAAAACTGCTTTGTTCTTCCATTCTACAGTGAACGGCGACGGAAGAAGATCAGGTGGCACAGTTTTCAGAGGTGTCACAGGCCAGACATCAGCAGTCGAGCCATGCAGATCAACAGCTTGACCGTGGGTCAGCTGGTCCGCCTCCAGAAACTGTCTCTGCTCAAACTTACTGGCATTATGGAGAAGTGTCTGCCAGTCAACAAGTCAGGCTGGAACTGGATGATGCCCAGATTCATGAAAAGGCATAAGGTCAGTGAATGTGGAGTAGAGCGGATGGGCGTGAACATGAATCTTGAAATGGGCATTTTCGAGTAGCATGTTTTATCTCTTACTGTGAGATCAAAGCAAACCTACAATCCCATCATTTTTTCCCCTATCTCCATTTCTTAGAATATTGTTACTTGAGAGAATCGTGTTTTATCTTACTTTGAAACTAAACCAGACCATGACCCCATCATTTTTTGTTTCCTTCCTCCTTTATCTCCATTCCATAGAATAGTTTTTTTGTCTGTATCAGAATAAGAACCCACAAATATGACACTTCATATATTATAGCTTCAAAATGCACAGCTTTAGTTTCACGTCCACGTCTTTTACCACGTCTTTTACGAGGTAAACACTTGTTGTATCAATCCTATTTAGGATTTGGAAGGATTCAGGTTGTGTGCTTGGCTTTAAACGAGGATAGCCCACATTCTGAACTTTATATTCATTTGTTTTCTGACTGCTATAGCTCCCTTAGTTCCCCGTATGCTTGCCAGAGTTTTCATATCTTGTTTTTGTTATTTTTCCCTTGTTATTCCTTACTAACATCAATATTTACACTGCAGGCTCCTGACTTCAGTGAGAAGAATGTGTTTGGTGTCCCCCTAAGTGTGATGGCCCAGAGGACAGGTCAGCCACTACCACAGTGTGTCCTGTATGCCATGCGCTATCTCAGGCGGACGTCACAGAATGCTGTGGGCATCTTCCGCAAGTCTGGGGTTAAGTCAAAGATCCAACAGCTAAGGGACCATTTGGAGGCCCATCCTGGTAAGTAAACTGGGCGATGACCGTTTTGAGCAGTCATACCTTCAGAGTTTTGAATCTGGTATGTCATGTTACTCGACTCTTGTTAATATTAAATGTGCACTGTAGACCACTTCATGGTAGACTGCTTCGTACAGAAACTGCCCAAAAAAAAAAAAAAAAAAAAAAAAGGATNAAAAAAAAAAGAAGAGAAATTTTGTAAGATGTTTGGTGACAATCTGGGTGTTACTGATGATTGTATATGAGGTCAAGGTGTCAGTGCAGGCATAATTTCACAGAAAAATGTATGAGACAGTGCCACTAATTTAGGGTCAGGAAAGTGAAGATAAGATGATAGATTCTGTTATATGATATGACACATTAGTAGATATGAAGAGCACACATCTGTTTGCTGTGCTTTGGGCCTTGATTCTAAAAGATAATACAGGAGGTATTTGCATGTTTGACTGGCAAATCCACTCCTTATTTTGATGGTAATATGGAATAATTGCAATGAAACTGAATTTTTGTTACAGACACCACAGATTTTGAGGGTGTGAATGCCTATAATGTGGCTGACATGCTGAAGACATATTTCCGAGATCTCCCAGAATGTTTATTGACCAACAAGATGTCAGAGACCTTCCGCAGCATTTACACTCGTAAGTCTAGCTACAGTTTTGTAGACATATGTCCTTGCAGACATCTAAAGATATTCTTCTGGTAACAGTCCAAGGAAAGAGTAGATGGGTTAAGAATAAGATATAATGAAATGTTAAAAAAGACCAATTTAAATCAGCAGACTGAATGTAAGAGCCTAAGCGAAGACAAACTAGATTGCTTCAACGTTGGGCTGTGTGTAGCCCAAGGAGCATAACTCTAGACGAGTCAGATTTTCAAGCATCTTATCTCCCTTAATTGATTTCCGAAGTACGCCTATTGGACCTCATGACACTGATCCACTTACCTGAATGAAAACATCCATATTTGTTGTAGTTCTCTAGTTCCCATCCATCTTTATTTCTGTAGTACTCAGAAACTCAAACACTTCGCAGACTTGAAATGATAAACAGATTCCCAGTTTAAGTTCATGAGTTCCTACTGTATGAAGGCAGAGTCTTAACCAACCCATGTGTCATTCTTGCGTAGATTAAAGTGCCAAGCTGGTTTGCTGTTATTATAATGTGAGATCTGCAAACAATAGCTTAAAAGTGTCTTTCTGTATCAAATGGATTGTTTGACATCTCTCTCTTCTTTCCTCCAGATGTACCCCATGCCCAGAGACTAGAGGCAATCCAGGCTGCCATCTTGTTACTACCAGATGAGAACAGAGAAGTACTGCAGTCCATTCTACTATTCCTTAGTGACATTTCCAGTCATGAAGCCGATCACCAGGTGGGTCTTTCTTGGAGTTTGAACTCAAAATGATATTACATTGTCCTATCCAGCGGCCACCTGAGTTTGAGTCCTTCAGCCGTTTGCCATATTGTATAAGATGTGTAAGTCTTTTCCAGTTGTTCAGGATCTGAGTACAGAGTATTGCCAAGGTCTGGTTGGATCGGAATTGCAAAAATGATTCAAATCCAATTTTCTCAAGATAACTACACTCTGCATTTGCAGAGAAAGCATAGATATTGAACATAGTGTAATCTCTCATGAAGTTGTAAAATACACATGTTACAGCCTGTTTCCCGTCTAGATCCATCGGCACCATCCTCCATTCAGTAAACCATTCATTTTGCCTCCAAAATTCTTCGAACACAGGCATCATGAAAGAAATTTACAGTAGTTACAGCTTGTTTATCAGAGTTCGGCAGCTGAAGGACACGAACATAGCCGAGAATTCACAAGTAGTGTAAGGGGGATAACCAAGTTTTTTTTTCTTTGGTACACTATACAGTTATCTCCCTCCAAGTCGTAACTAATGTCCAATTCACTGAAGACTGAACCGCATTGTAAGCGACATGGAATTACCATACAAAAACTAGACTGTACATTTTCCAAGAACAGTCTACGACTTTAAATGATTCAGTGAGTTGGATTGGACTAATTAATATGCAAGATATCTTATATTGCCTTGTTAGTATTGGTTGGAGCACAGTACAGCTGGACAAGTTTATACATCTTCAGTCTTCAGGAAGTTACTAACAGTTTTCTTCTTCCTTTCCCCAGATGAACGCCAGCAACCTGGCTGTGTGTTTCACTCCCACTATGTTCCAGCTAGGCACACGCCAGCTGGCATCCAACAGTCCCAAACGTAACCGTAAGAACTCGCCAGGCATTCCAGACCCTAGAGAGATCATGGAGCAGAAGGCAGCCCATGAGTGTCTGCTCATGATGATCACAGAGTGCAAAAAACTTTTCACTGTAAGATATAACACATTAGTTTAGACTATGCCCAAACATGCTTCTTATGAAGTATAGGGGTAGCTGTTGTTGCATGTTAAGCATATTTTACAATATCCAAATAAACACACATAATGTTAATCTTTTTTATTTTCTTAGTTTAACTCGTACATTGATGTTTTGATTAGGAGTAAACTATTAAAAAACAATTTTACTTCCAAGAAAGAAAAGGGATAGGCCCACATGCATAACTCAGGTGTATTGACTGACACACTGTAGACAACATTCATACACAAACACACATACTTAGACACTTACAAATTACAAAGTGTCTTTAGAATGTAGGACAACAGACCAGGCATAGGCAAAGAATAGACAAGCTCATTGCCTATTTTCCTTGCATGCTTGTATAGGGTTTTATCCCAGGAATGACATGACAGACAAATTCAACTTCAGCTTGGATTTGAGCTTGACTGAGAATAATTTCCTCTTTCTTCAAGGGCTGCAATCATACAATTTACCTGAAATTTTAGAACATTGTTAGTCTTTATCTGATTGTTCACCATTTATATCCCAACCTGTTTTCAGGTTCCAAGTAACCTGTTTCGACAACTACAAGTACAGTCTCTGGCCCATATGGAGCCTGCTCCACTACAAGATATTGGTAACTCTCCATCTGAGGTTAGAGCTTTCGGACAGGAGAGAATTCAAATGGTGCTAAAGGTGAGAATATCTGCGAAGTAGGGATAAAGTTTTAAGGAGATGATCAAATAAAGAATAAGAGGGAGAAAGGTGTGCATGAAGAAGGTCCCTCACTAAGAGAGCTTGCTCTGTGAAGAAAAGAATTGAGATCCAAATTATAAGATTCTCTCTGAGAAAGCATCTCAGAACTAGATTAACAAAACTTAAGGAACACATTTTAACCATTTCATCACCACAACTGCTGTTTGATGTTTTATTGTTGGGAAGACCTTATTTAGCATTTTTTTTAAATGGTTGCTAAATGGAGGTCTGGACATGCTGTTCAGTTACCAACAGAAATAAAATGTGCATTGCTCTACTGGTTTCTTACTTGTTCATGATTTGCCAAAAAAAAAAAAAAAAAGGGGNTATAAAAAAAAAAAAAAAAAAGGGGTCTGCTTTATTAAATTTGATACGATATCATCCACAACTATGTTGATTTCTCTTTTGAATTATTTAGTCCAAGTGCGAAATTACAATTATTTAAAATTTATTGAAACGTAATCGGTTTATAAGTGTAAGATATTATTTCTATGCACTAATTCTCCTTTATGTAGTGATGATGTGTTGACAGTTAGTAGTTGAGTAATGGTAAATGATTAAGGAAGTGATGATTTAAATATTTTTATAATCTGACACATGCATTTTAGGTTAGGTAATTTTTTTTGCACAGTTCATAATATCAAATCTTGAATTGTAGGAGGCCCATGACAAAAATCGCGGTTGGATCCAGGCCATGACAGTCAATGATGTGGAAGTTTTTCATCGCAAGCCAATGGACGACTGTCCCTTGAAGGAGTGGAAGCTTGTTGTGGATATTGAAGCACCACCTATTGAAGTTTTGCGCAGGATCATGCATGAGAGGTAAGGGGAGGAAATCTTTATGATTGGTAATGGGTGAATGCTTGAAACTAGTGGGAATGCATGCTGCCATAATCAGTATTTTCCTGACACAGAAGGTTTTCTGAAATGCCCATTTATATCAAGGGGAAGGGGAGGAGGAGGAGGAGGAGACGATAATGCTTGTGATAATCCACAGCTTTAGATAATGTACGAGGGACTATAAGGTAACAATCCTGTATCTTGGTGGCAGTTTTGTTGTGGGATTTCACACTGTGGATACCACAGCTGGCCAGATAGTTCTATGAGCTTTTCAACTCCGCAAAGAATAGTGTCATGCTGAGGCACTGATATGTATAAAGCTGTGTGTAGAGTCAGAAGGACAGAATAATATTAGATCTTCCTTCAGGAGTTTTTCTGCTTACTTCAATAGCACTTTGTAAACCTACTGATCTGTTGACAAGATGCTAAGCAGTCTAGTTTAGTAGCCTATGAAAAACTGCATGTGTAATGTCATTTAACCCTAGTAGTGGCAGGAGTTTTTTCCTAAGTGGCAAGGTATATTTTGCTCAAAATGATGGGTGGTATTAAAAAATTCATTAAAAGTTCAATTTTAGTTATAAAGGTACAAAACTATACCATTGGAAAGGTAATTGGACAGACAACTTGAGAAAACAATTTATGAAAGCATCGGTTATATTTTTTTGGTCCTGTCTTTGAAAAATAAAAATGACTGCTGGTGGCGCAAAAAATTATTTTCAGGAGGTGCACAGAAATCCAAGTATTTTTAGAGCATTTGCAGTTTGAACACAACTATCTTGTGCACAAATCTATTATCTTTCCAGAAATGTATAGTTTTGCTTATATATTTTGACGTATATTTTTTTCTGTGGTCATTTCTTTGACCAACAGTATGGATGTAACCAAAAAAAAAAAAAAGATGAAATCAACTGAAATGTCACAAAAATGTTGCTCCAGCGAAGAAAACAAGCTTAGACGAGCTCTCCAATATAAGAACATCACTT
>JAWQUT010000121.1:1038241-1051261 GCA_033807755.1 Ellobium chinense
ACACTGTACCCTTCACTTTCCATCCAAGATTTCCCTAAACATTTCACCTTGCTAACCCACATTTCAAGTGTCACAGGCTAAAATTCAGAAGCATCACCAGCGATGAACTAAACACTTAGAACAAGCCAACCTCCTACCACTGAAAGGTGCTTGTACCTCAAGGTGAAATGTTATTTGGAAAAGTTGAAGACTGTGGTTCATACGGTTTAGGGCGGAACGTTTCAGTATGGCAAGTTATAACTATATTCTAACTTTAGAATGTATTCCTGCGTCGCTACGTCTAAGCCTTCCCTATACTTTTTTTTTTTCATAACAATAAAACATGAACCTTGCTATTGCAAAGCAGCCAACCATTTTTTTAATCTTGACTAGCCCCAGACTTGCAAATGTGAGACAGCTGCGAACCTTCAACGTCTACATCACAAAATAATTTCGGGGCAAGATGACATGTTGCTCATCACAAAGGCTTTCTTTTTGTTTTGTTTTGTTGTTTTTTCCCCTATAACCCACCAGTTTCAATCCTCCCGCTACTATTTCATTAGTTCGAGGAGAAAGAAAAAAGATCTATCTCCTTTCGTTTTTATCGCTTTAGAATCTTCATAAGCATTATTATGACATCAAGGTGAAAGGACTCAAGCTTAAAGGTCCAGCCGAGGTATAAAGTTTCGTGCCAGTTCAAATACGCTTGGCCTAGAACAAGATATATATAATATAAAAGAAATATGACTGCATCTGAAATATGTAAAAATGTGCAGGTCTGATGCCGAGGATACATACCATTTTGTTCTTTTCTGCCACTTTTTAAATTTTAATGATGAACGAGTGAAAATGATTAACTTCTTAATTGAAACATTTAAATTACTCTCCCCATTTTCCAGATTACCAATTTTATTAGGTGACAAGAGGTGTGGTTTTTATGAGCTCTTTGATGTGGAATTTTCTTCTCATCAAGATTCAAGATTCAAGACTGAAGAGTGTTTATTTAGGCAAGAGCCAACCACACAACAATAAATCCACATAACAACAAATCCAACAATTCAGAATGAATAAAACAAGAAAAAGGAAAAACAAAGAAAAAGGGGAAAAAAGTGCATAACTGACACATTTACTAACTGACATCTCTCTTTCTCTCTCATTTTCTTTTTTTCTCTTTCTCTCTCTCTCTTTCTCTCTAACTTTTACTGTCATTCTCCCTCTCGTTCTCGCTCTCTCACTCTCTCTTTCTCTCTCTCTCTCACACACACACACACACACGCACGCACGCACACACACACGCACGCACGCACACACGCACACACGCACGCACGCACGCACAAACACACACAGAGTCTTACTGTCCCTCCCTCGCTCTCGCTTTCTCACTCTTTCTTTCTCTCTCCCACACTCACTCACTCTCCCTTTCTAATTTTAACAGTCTGAGCTGCAATTCCATAAAATCCTATTGAACCAGTCACATTATCCTTCGCACGTTCACACTCCCTCCCCCTCTCCCCCCATCTTAGTGATGCTTTAGCTAAGATAAAGCAATTTTATAATATTTGAATGTAACACATACGACTGATGAATTTACTTCTAATATTTAATTTCACCAGGATATTAATTTGTAAATAGACGTGTACCTGACACCCTGACCTGTCTACCACCGATTGTAAAGGGTTGTCTGTAAATAAACAAAAGGAGAAAAGGAGCACGCTTAACATCACACCAGTACAGTATTTCTCCAAATTTCACATGCAAAGGATTTTATACTGTATAGAAACTTTGTAGATCGCTCGTTTACTTTCCCTCCGAACGTTACGGTAAGGAAAATTGATATTTAGTGTTTGTAATATGAAGGCACATGCATCTGAGTCGAGTCAATGTGCCTGGTCATATGTAGGCAGAGTTCGCCTTCCGACAGAAACGATCGGATAATGCAACTTTAGGTGGCCACTGGATCGAGAAATAAAGTCCAGATAAATTTTGTCAACACTGGATAGGTCTAACAATAACTTGCAATGTAACAGTAACGACACATGGAATCAGCAAGTCCTTTTGGGCTCAGCGCAAGAAGCATGACTAGAAAAAAAATATTAGTGGTGAGATTATCTTCCTTTGTCTGTACAGTTTACATATTACATAACATGCCCAAAGTTCCGGAAAGTCCCAAAATAGAAAGCTAGTTAAACAATCCCATATCACATGACACTGCCGTCACATGACAACAGTGAATTTCCCACGTGACATAAAGGTAATTGATGGAAGTGTATACCAAGCACGCTATCACTCGTGGTGGAAATAACGTTGGAAACCGACAAAAACGTTTTACTATAATGACGGGACAATGTTCTAGCTATATCTCCCTGCACGACGATCTGGGTGATTAACCCTTGCTGGAATCACTACAATTATCTGGCTCCCAGGGGCGGATTTCGTGGGCAGGCAAACTGAGAGTGAGCGTCCCATCCACGAACGAGAGACAAATCATTCTGTATTTTGGTATTTGTAGTGTAAGCAGTAAGTATGGCTGGTGGCCGTGCTGGATCTAGGGACAGGCAAAAGAGAGCGAACAGCCCAACCACATATACAGCATCCTGTATTTTAGTCCTTGTAGTAAGCGCTAAGATGGTCATGTGGTAGTGGCAAGGGGAGGGACTATTCCTCCTCCTTCCCTCCCCCTCCCCTCCGCTTTAATACATATAGTAACCACTAAAAGAGTTCACCGACAGGAGGATAGTTAACGGTGCCCTTGCTCCTCGCTTGACCAAGCCCCCCCCCCCCCCCCCCCCCCNAACCTCAATTCCACCCCTTACCCACGCCCCTTTCCCCGCTAATTTCAACCAGCAATATATATGGTTAGACAACTGCTACTGGTCTACACGTCGATGCCTTCAAATTAACAACACTGATAGAAAGCTATTTTACAAGCACTTATCTGCTCCCATCTATTTCCAGCACAGAGGAAATGGAAAATCGTAAGTCAGAGCGTGAACTAATCCTGAACAAAATCCCCTATGAGATCTGGTGCCCGCAGAGACGGGTAATATTCTCGGCCAAAACAAGATTTACCACAGAATCTGGGATCAAGCCTGGCTTGGCCTCCCCCGTCAACAACGTCAAATGGAAACACAGCTTATCTAAGTGGCTCAACAAAACGCAGATAAATGATTGTGGTTAAGAAACAAACGGCCTTGGGCATCGGGAACGAATGAACACAAACAAATAAAGAAACAAAACACAAAGTAGCCTGAAAAGCTCATCTGGTAATTCAGAGATGAACCTACTGGTTTTAAAAGTGACATGAAATGCCGGTAGATCTTAAAAGATTCGAACCAGGATCGAATCCAGATCTAGGATTCGATGGATTCGAATTTGGAACGAATCCCGAGGGAAGGAGGGATATTAAAAAAAATTGTGGAATTTGCGCTTATAATTCTTAGAGTGACAAGATAATCTACGTCAGTCTTATATACTGTATTTTCATTTTGAATAAAGTTATGGGGTTCCATCTATATATTTGGAAAAAGACGCAAAGTTTAATATGACATAGGGATTTCTTGCACACGGAACCCTTTTTTTTTAGTTTTTCTTTTAATTCATGTGAACTGAAAGATTCGAATTCAGACCGATCTTAATATTCGAATCCGGACTTGAACGATAAGAATAAAGAGCTTTAGTATTGAAGTCCAGATTTCTTATGGACTATCATGGCAGAGGTAGGTAAGGGCATAGTCTGTGGCATTTACAGATGTTACGATCTTATTGGTCATTTCGAACTAGACATAAAATTCACATCCGATTCTGGTTTGTAAAATACAATGCTAATAATAATGATCGTATTATTAGTTTCAGGATAATGCTGTATGCACATGCCCTTTTCTGTCGTAACAGTCAGAAAGAGATTCGAACTTGAAAGTAAAAATAAAATATGTCACTACCTGACTTCGTCAGGATAATGTGGCACCCAGATTTCGTATTCCTTAGACATTTTCAAAACCACATGTTTCGATAATAGTTGGCTGAGTGAAGATGTGGTTCGGTGGAACATGGTGAGATGTCTGTACCACTTCAGAGAAGATATCAGTCAATTAGATAAAATGTCAAGTGTCCTCATGGCGTTTTTTGGGGATAAAGCTGGACCTTCCCGCTAACGTGATATCTGTCTGTTTACCACTGTACGAAAACGTTCGTCCTTCAGTGTGATCTGCTCTTTTACGGGAAAAGTCTGCGCTAAAGTCACAGTTTTATAGGAGATGCAAAAAGAAATAAATTTTAATACTTTCGTGTTGCACCTTACTCTGTGAGTGTTCCTTGCAATTGGTTATCTCGGAAACTGAAAACTACGACAAAATAAAAACAACCCGGACGGGATTATAGAAAACGCTAGTGTCTTTACAGACGTGTCTTGAGATGAATTTGACCTAATTTGGCATCTGACTTAACGTAAAACGGCAGTGTTATTTAAGAGCTAGTGATCTCTTACCATCGTAATAATTACAACAGTGCCTTAGCGTTGAATGCACTCTTAGTAGCGTTCAACATGACGAAAGTAAGAGGAGGTCCCATCGTTTATGCACATGTTCGCAGTTGCTTTCTTTTCTGCCTCTCTGCACATTTTCTTTCATATTTATTCCATTTCTCTATCGACCTTTCCTTACCAACCCGACCTCTCTTCTAAATCGCTAATGCACTGATTCCTTGCTCTCCTATCGTAACATCCTAGATCCTTCCTCTGATAGACTCGGCCTTGTGTAAACTGCTGTCATACTCAGATACATAACACTACACAGGAACATAGCACTTGCATCACTGGTAAAACAAACAGATGCCAGAACGATCATCGCACCTCGGGTCTTATGTCTTACACAAACACTGAAAGCTTCGAAAGATATAAGAGGCATTCTTCCCCCACCTGCACCTTTGAAATTCACAATATTTGATTTACGACTGGAATAATGTTTTATCACACAGCACCACCAGCAGGCTTTGAGCAGCCAGACGTTGTTTTTACATGCATCTACAGGCAACAGGAGTGCTTCTGGGTTCAGGAGTAGCATTAGTACAGGGGTTTCCAAGCTGTAGCAGGTGGACACCGAAGAGTACACAAAACCAGCATCCTCCTTGACACCTTGGATAAGCAGAAGAGAAACACAAACAGCCAACACTAAAGTAGTGGGGAAGAATAATAATACACAACCGGGCACTGAAGGAGGGGTAATGAACAGAATGGACATTCAGCCAGTGTGACAAAAGCAAGCTTAGCCACAAAAGCATCGCATAAGGCAGGAAGGCACTATCGAGTCACTTGAAGGTACGCACCTCGAGACAACATGGGAATCCCTGTGGTAGCTGTAAAGCAAGAATAAGGAAGGCTTTGGCTGTTAGTGAAGAAGTGCTGCATCACTGCAGTTGCAGATTACAGGGATAGACAAACATGGACCGGGTCTGAAATTCAAGACTGTTTTCATCCAAAACATGAGTGACCGTACCTGGTCCTTCTTGCTGAACTTTAGAATGCGTTTTCTAAAACATTTATAGGTAAAATACCTGCACAATATAAAAACATAAATCTGGAACGAATGAAATGATATCTGTTGGTCTGGTTGAGACCATGTAAGCATGTAACTAGATTATTGCTGATTCACAGTGTACGGAATAATGATGTGTGTGGTTTTTTTGTTTGTTTGTTTGTTTGTTTTGTTCATAGTCTAAACTCTAAATGAACTTCAAATTCGACAAAGGCAGGAGAGAGAAACGATAAACAAAAACAAATATAGAGGAAGCGCAAACAAAATCCTAAAATCAGTGATGAAAAAAATAGGAGAGCATAGACAAAACCACAATGCAACACTCATTATAAAAATTCAAAATGCATCTCGCAAGATCCTATCTAAACCAAAGCTTCTCTCCTTTGAACGTAAATAAACAAAGACCAAAATGCACTCAACAGTGACAGCAGCTACTGTGCTTAGTAAATGAACTCATTTTGGCCTAGTTTTGGGATTGAAAGAAGATTTGGTCCATCCTCTGCCCTTCCCCCAAACCTTTTCATGATATTATCATCCGTTCCCTAACGACGTTATGTTCACTTATGTAACACATTATGATAGAAGCACAAGTTCTAGACGTCTATAACCATTTAGCCTATGTGAACACAATGTCGTAAGCCAAAGAACTAATGAAGAGCATACTGTAAAGTGTTAACATGTTGATTCCACACATGTAGGTCAGTTGTAGTGAGATGGAGGAAGCGTTAATATAATATTCTTAGGTCATTCTTCATCAAATGATGCTCGGGGAAATCCAGGTGAATGACCAGAGAGAACGTAGAAAGGAGACAACACAAATGTGCTCAAAGAGTAGCATGCTACTGTCTTAGTCTGCGCATCTTAGTCTAAGCTTTTCACGGGTTTTCTAGCATCTGTATTTCGAAGATGGAGTGGAGATAAATGATTTTATGGAAATTGAAAGCTTTGTTTCTTGTTTTTTTAAGACGTGCAGAAAATGTTGGAATAATATGGAATATTAACGGAGAAATTGTTCAGGTGCTCAGGCGCCGCTCATGCGGTCATGACTGTGTATTATTTTATCAAATGGGTGGTGATGGTAGGGAGACAGTAGTATCACATTCCTTCCCCATTTCAGTTTTGTTTTTTTCCACCCACACAAAACTGGAATGTGAACGAGGACTGAATCCAGCCCTCCGCGATATTATTTATAGATCTATAAATCACGTGGTCACCTTCAATGCTGGAATTACCACACGTGTTGGAGCTAAATATAGACTATTCATACAATCAAGTAAGGACGGTCTGAGGGTATCCATTTTCTCTCCCATCCCAAAATATAAGAATGTAATGCAATGACATAACAACTCATTATTCTTCCTTCTCAAGTCTAAAATCTCTTCTCTCTCTCTCTCTGATATAAGGCGTAGTGCCGACGCCTCTGAGCTGAAGGCCAGTTACTTATCGAGTTGGCTAGGGTTCCATCCACCTGTTTGTGTACACCTGGTCTACAACATACTCGTTAAAATGAGTACCTGGTAACCCGCCCCTCGTATAACTGATACCTGTATCTACTTAGAGGAGATTACAGCATAGGTAGGTGGTATACGGCTCACAAAGAGTACGGGATCGTGTATATACGATGTATATTAGTTTCACATTTCGGTTAGAGCTCACACGGAGCAAAATGTTTAAATCTCCACATTTTTTTTTCTCTGTACGTGTGTCTGATAAAGGCATGAAATGTAACTATATCAGTGGTCATCTAATAGAAATGAATATCAGAAGCCTATGCTGGGATGAATATCTTTAACACTATGCTTTTGGTGCTATGTCAAAGAGACATTATTCAATCCAGAAAAAGTAGCATACGACTCTTGAAAGCAACGTGCTGTAAACAGTACGAAGGTGGGAGGCAGTATGTATGCATCTGACAGGTAAACTGAGGTCCCATTATTAATAACATATGTACAATAAATCGGAATTCATATTGCTGAGCTAAGGAATAGACCAGATGAGACGTTCAGTTATTACAAGTAGGTAATACAATAGTGAATGCCTCGGAAACAACCAGTTCACTTTCAGTTCACGTCTTTATTTTCCCATTATATTAGCAACATCTTCAACACAGTTCGAAACCAGTTCAGTGAGACGTCATGACTTAAAAGCCATGAACTCATGTGCTCATTAAACCTACATAAATCTACTTTTTGTCATGTTCCCTATTTCCTACATCAAATTTACTGACGACCTCGTAAATTCACCAGCTAGAAAGAACGGGACAGTCACCGTCAAGTTAGGGCTAGTTCAACAAAAAAAGTCAGTTCAGATCAGGTAAAGTTCACTAAAGGAAATAAAGCCCTAAGATCAAGTTTCATGAAAACTGAGTAGTCTTCAGATCAGACCAGTCAGTTCAGTTCCTCTTTGTTTTGAAACTGGCATTCGATTTTGAATTTCGGGGTAGATGTGGACTGAACCGAAATTTAGGAAGACTGAAGTTCAGATCAAGCACCCAAAACAGCATACCGTTCAGATCCAGATCAGTTTGTCCAAATTAGCTGTTTAGCCCACATCACGTGAACTGAACTTAAGTTCACCTCTGCGTTCAAATGATCTCACTTCTGCCCAACCGTGGGCACCAGTAATTCGATTTCAGCAGGTCGTAGGCGCTACTGTTTTGCGCAGGGAGATCTACATACTTTGAGAAACACCCTAGGATCTAACCGTCCATTTACTCAGTTCTAGAAGCAAGCAGACAGCTGTTAAAAAGGTTCATTCAGTCCAAGGCATGCGGAGTCACAAGTAAGACTTTGCAGAGTCAACAGTTTTCAGTAAGGAGATTGCTATTCCATTACCATTAGCACAGCCCATTGACATTTTGGTGAGTACGCAGTTAAAGTTAAATCAGGCTGAACTTTTTCAAACACTAAATCTTTCAACTGCAGAGTTAAAAGTGGGGGGATTAGGTTGTTTACGTCTTTTTTAAAAATTAAACGTGCTACCTCAAGCATACCTCAATCAAAACAAGGGTTTCACAGCAAGTTCTGAACGTGGATAGGTACGGTAAGGGCGGTGAAAAGGGGTGGGGTGTGGGCAATAGAAAACAGGGGGTTCTTTTTAACTCACTGTCCATACTCTGCTATAGGCCGGGTACATCAAACCGTTATTCTGTGAAAATAATTGATTCCATTGCTAGTCCTTAGCTTTCGGTGAGTATCCAGGGTCGGTTAGCTGGCTGTTCTTTGTAGATTAAAATGCATAGGAGACTTAGAAAATGGTTAGTCTAATTGCATGTCTTTAACTTCTGGTGAGTAAGGCAGGCTTTGATATCTCTTAAGCCATTTGGAGGATGAGTTCGTCGAGGGGGATTGAAAATCATTACTTTCCTTACATGCCTCTGACTTTTGGTGAGAAGGCAGGGGTCCTTAATAATAATAATAATGGGGTTCATAAGTCTCGTGTCCAGGCTAATGCCCGCTCACAAGACTTCACACCATTATTACCTCAGCAGGCCTATTCACTCTACGACTTTCTCCACTCCATTAGGAGCTGACAGTATCGCAGTCATTTACAGACGCAGATCACCAGCATTCTGACAATATCCTCCACTGTCTATAATCAGGTGCCCATTTTAGATGGGTGGACTGAGAAAAATAAGAACGAAAATGTCTTCCCAAGGCACTTACAACACGACTGTGGTCAGAAATCGAACCCACAACCTTTAGATTTGGAGTCATTTAGATTTCGTTCGGCCGCGCTGCTCCCGTCCATATCTTTTCCAGTTATGAGCAACTGCTTCCCAACAATGACATGGGCCTAGGCCTAAAGTTCATCGCCACTGAAACCCTATGCGCCGCCTCTGACTTAAAAGACCATATCCAATCCCAGGCTATCTGTATAACAATTTCCCCAAGTATGTTAATTTTCCACTTTCCCTAAACTGTTGTTTAGAGCGTGGAAGTAATCAGCGTCGGAAGCTCGTAAATCTTGGCTACTCACTGAGAGATTTTATGGGATTGGCTTTGCTACTGGTAAGTGACTTTGGGTACGCTGCGGGGTAGGTGGTACGACTCGTAGATCTGCGGGGAAAGTTCTTAAGGGTAGTGGACATTACATCACTAAACGCACAAGTCTATACCTCTTGCGTGCGTTGAGATGATAAATTCAGGACTGGTTCTCGTATAAAATATATCGTCGCCCCCGGAAAGATCATTGTAACTAAGTTTTGGACCAAGAAATTGCTTTTGAAACCTAATAGGAGGAGTGACTAAGGCGATCATCCGGCGAAGGGGTGAGCACATAGATTTCGAGAGAGTGCATTTTCAAATTTGATTGTAAGTCAATGGTTGGTGAAAACGCACTCGACTAGTGATGTATGCTAAGTTAGCACACTTGGAAATTTGACTGGTATTTTTCAAACTGCCAGAGTTTTCCATGGGGGCGACGATATATTTAACGATCACCATGGAACTTCCCCTCATATGTAGTCAGACGAACTAACAACTAACTGACAGGAACTGTGACCTAGCAGACTCTCTGTAGTTGTGTTAGAACAAGAGGCAGAGTAGGTATGGAATGCCTGGAATCCAATGATGCAGGTTCCAGGAACAAGTGATAAACGAGTAATGAAACTCGTATGTGGTATTTACAAACACAATGATAACTATGACATCTTACAGGAACGGTAGGGTAGATTATCTCAAGCAGTCTTAAAAAAATAGGTAAAGGCTAAGCCCAACCCAGGCAGTCTTCAGACAGGACAGAGCAGTTTGTCCATCCATAACAAAAGTCAGATAACGCCAACTGACATGAAATGGAAATAATGACATCGCACTGCACAATACTAGGAACTATAGTGATAAGAAAGTTATCATTGAATCTCAGATTTGACGGACACATTTATAAGAAACAATACCACACTTTGCACGAACATTTGTGAAAACTATTGAGGACTGATACATCAACGAGGGATCTTTCACCATCGTAAAATTAAATTAAATCTGCACAGTGAACGCTATGAAAGGTGCATTCCGCATCAAGACAATAATTATAATTCTTACGATGGTAAGAGATTCCATCGCCAATGTGCAAGCTCTCATTATGATAATCATGACACGAGAACTCACACTCATAATATTCATAACTTAATAAAGAAAATTACGAAAACCTAATCCCCTATCTATGAACACCACAACAGAAACACTGTGCATTAAGTAATTATATATACAATCACATTACCTCATTTCATATTCATAGACAATATAATTATTATTCCCATCTTTCATTCGCCATGACTGATTAGCAAGCAGCTGCTACTTTTGTTTTACCTTTATTTTATAACAACTCTTCTGAAACATTCAGTGCATGAGCACTAGGAAGCCCCTGCTCAATAGAGAGCTTTTATTTTCATGTTCGGACAGATCCTTGTGGCAGGGGTAGGCTTTTAATATAAACTTCGCATATGAATCCAGACGTTTTTAATGTACAATAGTGTGATCATAACACCAGGAAGTGCCATATCATCACACTCATTCCACATTTGCCCTAAATCATGTTTTTAACGATCTCAATTGTTTATGTTCCTATGGTCTTCCATTATCGGTTCTTCCCTCATAAAACACATATTATTATAGAGCTTTTACTCGTTATTATATCCCAATTTTACAAGCTAAACCATATCTGTCTCATTGTTTAGCTTTGAGCAACAGGTTGAGAACGCTAAATTTCTCAAAACCTAAAAAAAAAATGACGTAGGCAAATGTTAAATGAGCGTAATGATAGACACATAAAAGTCCGTAAGAATCTGAATTTCAACATTAAAAACTCCCTATTCATTTACGCTTTCATACGCACTAGAAGATTGAAAAAAAAGCAAAGAGCGTGTGATCGATATCTACGCAACACCACGGAAATGACCCACTAATCAGACAACGCTGTCAATGACCTGCCCTATTACAAAACGGACATATTATATTGTACCAATTTAGATTATATCTAACTTGATTACGTAACAGTGGCATTATGTCGATAACCAGCTTGACCACCATATTATCACTTAACCCACAACATTGACTACCCAGTTACACACATAGGCAGGAACTTCATGCCAGAGCGGTCACATATGATCATCTATGACTATGTCATAGTTTAATACTTTCAGGAGCTAGACACAACAATTTCATCGAGTATCTAACGAGGTAAAGCTGTACTTGAAGAATGCAGACAACCACCTTTGCAGTTGGAGACGTGGAGTAAACAGGAGAAACTGGACGATTCAAAAGATGATGAGTTAAAAAAAAAAAAACATAAACTATCAAATTTAGAGATAAATCTGCATGGTTGCCTACTATTAGTTGGGCAAAGAAGCGAGATCCTTTGTACACTGAAATCAAAACTGAATTGAGGGGAAAATACAAAAAAAAAAGAAACGAACAAGAGAACGTTGTAAGGGGCAATCTTAGAGAGATTGCGTAATCTGCTTTGAATGGATGGCTGTAGCGATTTCTTTCTCTGTCCTGTTCTGCAGACCGCACGTGTATTAGCTTCACTGTTTATAATCTCAAGCCAACAATATCACCATAATGCGGGCAAAACCCATTAATGGCAAAGAAAAAAAAAGCCAACACAAAGTTTCATCATCCACACGGCCACCAAAAATCCACTGATGTAGTGTGTCTGATATGAATTTATCACCAATCAGATTAATATAAGGCAAGTAGTTTCCAACTTGGTCGATCTGTATGTCTGACCCACCTCTATGAAAACCCATTTGGGCTATTTCCAGACAACACAGGTTAGCTCATTGGCAGGCCCTACACCACTCTAACCCCTGATTCTAAATCCTGCTTCTTTTATTTAATCTAAACTGGCCAGAGAAGTGACAAATTATGTATCAGAACAAGGCAAAGCGAGGGTCACTAGGCCCTGGGAGAGAGGAAAATGTGACAAGAATATCACCCTTAGCAGCTATCCAGGTGATTTCAGTATTCATGCTCGTGTGTAACTTTCAAAGGTTAATGCTGCTTTTTCGAATTTTAAATGGAAAGAACGTTGTTAAAAACCAAGAGAGATTCACAGGTATTTTCTGGGAAATATTTTAATATAGATGCATTGGCTCTATAAGAATACATTGAGAATAAGTTATCATATTGTGGTATTATGACACAATGTTATTGAAACTCGAGGGAGACCGATCGGTGGTGTCTCGTCAGGATTTTATATATGCTAATAATACCAATATGACTCAGTAATATCTCAATTAATGATTAATGGATTAATGATTAATGGAGGTCAGGACGGGATAACCTGCAAAATGTTATCTCAAACGGTCTTGCTGACTACGCAATAAGACTAAGACTATTCTTTTTATGCACAAACATGGCAAAGCACTTTCACACTGAAGCCTAACCCTGCGCTGATAAGGTGGCCGGTATTAAATTTCTGATATCTCGTTGATTGGACAGATAAAGCAGATCGATACGGTTTAGCCAGACCAAAACAGGCTCGAAAACCGATACGACGTGCGTCTGCAGCG
>JAWQUT010000121.1:1054781-1107281 GCA_033807755.1 Ellobium chinense
GGGGGGGGGGGGGGGGGGGGAGGTGAGAAGAGCACTTGGCATGACAGAGAAGTCCACAATTATCAAGACTTGTATCGAGTACTCATTGCAAAAAATACATGATATGATGATATCGATACCAGGATTAAGTGCATTTTCCGCTACATCTCCGAATGGCTATTCTGCCGGCTTCCGACGTGTTTATTACTCCCACCAGAGACAGCGTCCAGAGGATAATGGCACGGCGTTTGTTCACTTATGATCTCAAACTTACAGGGAGAAATCACGCAGCAGACAAGCTCATCTTAATACTAGAAACAGGACCGTATTTCTGTGTTAACTAGACATAAGGTTTGAAAACACAGAGACAAAAAAAATAGCTGTTTGCTTCCCCACGAAATTGAAAACACAGATTTTGGAAACAGTTCAATAGATCTGACCTGCTTTCCGGCGCCGCATCGAAAAGACGTCATTTTGGTTTGTGCATTGCTTTTGCAAACCGGGGGTTCATTAGTTACAGTGTTTTTGCTAGTCTTTCTTTTTTTCCTGGATTAGACCGTCTGCATACAGAAACATATAGTGTTCACCATAACACTGGTGCTAAGCTGAGCAAATAATTAAAGATAAATGGATTGGTTGGCGCGCTTAGTCAACAGCCGTGCACTATTCTAGTCTTTCACTAACTTTCATCCGCCCTCTCTTCCGGCACTACCTCTCGTCGCTTGCTGTGAAAATGACGTAAGTCAAACTTGGGGGCTATTTTGTAATACGTGTAACTTAAGGTTTATGAGAACAATATTAAAAGAGTCAATAATTACCTTTAAAGATTGCAGATGCAAAGACATACATTGGCTCTTTTGTGTTTTGCTATAAAGAATGTTTTCCCCCACATCGTCACGCTCATAAGATAATTGCCTGAGTCATTTTTTGCCATTTTGAGCAAAGAAGAAAAAGCTGTTTGTTTTGATTTACTGAACGTTTGAATTCTGTAAATGCCTCAATGTTATTCAGCAGTCATGCAGTTTAAAATGCAGTTATTAAATACCACCCACAACTCAAATAATGTCATAGACTGAGATCCCTGCACCAATGGTAACAGCTTCTTCAGCCAAAAAAAAAAAATGACTTAGGCAATTATTTTATGAGCGTGACGACATTCTCTCAGTAATGTGAAAAATGGGTTGAGTCATTTTTGTAGCACAGTGACATAACACGTGTATGTGGCAAAAATCTCGTCCATTTTGGCAAGAACGAAACAACGTTTCATAATATGGTTGAGGCCAAGACCATATTAGGATCAAAAAGCAAATGTTGCCCCAAAGGTGTTTTCCCCTATTGTCAACAAACTCCAACAACAGCCCATCACTATGGACATTGGTGTAATAAAGTGAAACCTGGCTTTGGGGGGNGGGGGGGGGGGGGGAAAGAAACGTCCTTCGCTTCCCACCTCCTTTGTCAATCCACATCACCCTGATTGTTTGGAAAGTTTGCCAATAGGGCAGCCCGTCCTACAGGATTTCAAATAACACCAAATAACCTTTAGTTTAGCAGTCATGACGTTAAAATGTTAAAAAACAGAGAGAGAGAGAAAGAGAGAGTAGGGGGGAGAGAAAGAGAGAGAAAGAGAGAGAGAGAGAGAGAGAGAGAACGAGAGACACAGAGAGACAGAGAGAAGAAGAGGAAAAGGCAGAAGAAGAAGAAAAAGAAAAAGAAGAAGAATGAATTTGCAGAATGGACACTCCGTCCTTCCTGCCCTCTCTTTTCTCCCCAAATATACGCACACACGCACACATGCACATACACACGCACGCACGCACGCACGCGAGCGCGCACACTCACACACACACATACTAAGAAGGCAGTACGTGACTGCAGGCGCAAAGTAAATATTATTCATCAGTCTATCTCTGTTCATCTTCATGTAACTGTATCAACAAAATTATCGCACACCCCTCCTCCCCTCAACCCCAGTAAACTTCAGTCCACGCATACCCCCAACCCCCCCCCCCCCCCCCCCAAAANGGCTCACCACGCCACTGCCTCCTCCTAATTCCACCCCTTGACAGCAACGGCAGCTGCAGCTCTGCAACAGCAACAAAAACACAAACACAATCAAGCAAGGCCAGCCAGCCCACTGCAGCACCGTTTCATGCTTTCAAGCTTTTTGCAATGGTAAATCAACAAACACCGCTAATCACCAGGGCTGAGGGAATAGCCTGGTGGAAACTTGACCCCGCGTGAGCCATAAAGAGTTTTAAATTAAACCCAAAAGGTGTGTTTTACTGTGTGTTTTCCATTCCAAAAATAAATTATAAAGATATAACTCTTAATAACCTGAAACATATTATGATCCTTGAGAGCGTAATTGGGTAAAATCATTTTCGAAAGTGTTAGAAAATTGAACTTGTTAAAACAAAGTGTTTTCACCGAAGCAAAAGGACAGTCAATGGAGCATTACTTTCGTTCCGTCTTGTAGACTCTCTCTCTTTCTCTCACTTTCCCTCTCCCTCTCTCTCTCTCTCCCTCTCTGACACCAGTACAGACAGGTCCATCCAGGGGGTAATGGAGACAGAAGCATGACGGGCATTTTCTCTTTAAATTCAATTGCACACTTCACAGTGGAACGCTGTTTTTCGAATTTCACGAGTACTTCGAAACTTTGCAGATCAGAAATTTACTGTTTCTCCGAATGCTACACTGTAGAAAATTTATATTTAAAACATCTAGAATAGTATGTGAAATTTGAAAGTACATTAATCTAAATGGAGACAATATCCACGGCCATTTGTAAGTGGGTCTTACCCTTCGACGGTAACAAACGCAGCCTTAAAATTTGTTGTTTTCTTCCATTACGCCAGATAAGAATCCTTCAACAATTATGGTAAAGAAGAGGAGGAAAAAAAGGAACTGTTCTCAAATGTAACGATTAAGTTTCTCATACTGATTCTATGGCATAATATGATAGAGGAGCTATCTCACAACAATTCCCTGTATTGTTTCAAATGATTAGTTACACCCTTTAAGTGCTGCACCGGGATTGTAAATTGCCATGGAAGCCAAATTAACAAGGGAAAATTCCGTCGAGTTTCTTCTGTTTAAAAGGGATTCTGCGCACGTTTATGTCCCAAAACCATCGATATTGTCCGTGCTCCCTTTTAACATTGCATGACTGTTCCCATGATCTGTCTTTTTCTGTATTCCTCAAGCGCGTAAGTCGTTGCTTTTTGTCGTTATCAATTCTTATCAGTTCTATTTTTTTCTCCCTTGCATTCATGAATTTTGCAGCTTCTGACTGCGGTGTTACATTGATCACTTGTTTTAATGCCCTATTACGTCACAATCGATTTGAATCCGACCCCCCTTTAGACATACATACTGTTTGTGGATTACGTTCTGCAGTTGGTGCATTCATCTTACGAGTTATCTTGTTAAAATTGTTATTTTCAATGAACTTGTTAAACTTGTTAGTACTTCTGGTGTCACCATGGGTTCTCCCAATGATAAAATCTGCAGTTTGATAAAAAGGTAAGGCAATTTTTCTGTCAACAGTTGAGATGAAAAACAAGCAAAAAACATACGTGATTTTTCGCTACATTCCGAGAAAAATCTGTAAACGATCACCATGTACTGTATGTAATAGTTGAAAATCTTCTTCACCTCAACTTTGTTGTCTATAAAAAAGAAATTTCGCCAGTCCTAACCAGTGTTCCTGTCCAGTTTCTCGTGCCGACAAATGTGTTATACCAGTTCATGCTCAACAAAACAAAACAACAAAACACGCGAGCCTCCGATTACTTTGTTTGACATCAGGCAGCAATACGCCCGTAACTTGCATACAAAACTTTTCAAGAAAACAAAAATTATCTTCAGCTTGTTTTAAGCAAATCGTTGTAAAATTTGAGAGCAAATGATGAACTGGTGTTATGTTTAACTATAGAGATATACAGTTTTAACATTATGGTGGAGTTAAAGACGGCGAAATGGCCGAGAAGAGAAAGTAATATTAAGCAATGTTGGGGAGTAGTTTTTGCACTGAAATACGACCAGATTGAAAGAATCCATCACTTTGAAATTGGTGGCCGTGGAGCAAGAGTGGACCCTCCCACCTTTTGCGATTCTGACTCAAACTTGCTATAAATATCGGTTAAATTGCTATTTTTGGCCTGTGAGGACTTCTAACACCAATATTTTTTTTTCACAAGCCATTATAACTCAGTGGCAACATATATACATCATCTTCCAAGTTCTCAATACACAGCAATGTTGGTTGGTCCACTCTTGCTCTACAGCCACCAGTTACGTTTCTGCACGTAATCACGTTTAAGATTGTAATTCACTCTTTGAATGTATTCCCTGTGCTGCACTTGTTCAAAGTAAATTTCCACGTGAATTTAGAAAGTTTTATCTTACCTCTTTATGTTATCTCTTATAACAGGCCAAAGGAACCATATGCATGCCGTTATATCCAGACCATAGGCTTATTGTCAGAGAGCACATAAGTTCGGTAAGACTTTCTTAGTTTTTGCCACAGACTATAAAAGACACGACTCTGTGAGAGCCATGTACTCGTATATAATCTCTCCGTTAGGTGCCACCAGGTGATAGTTTAGTTTAGTTTAGTTTAGTTTAGTTTAGTTTAGTTTAGTTTAGTTTAGTTTAGTTTAGTTTAGTTTAGTTTAGGCCAAGGGCCAATGAACAATATCTCAGTACAACAGTAACAATTTGTGACATAATAATATGTACATTTGGAAATAATTACCATAACAATGATCTAGCTTTAACAAAAAACAAAACAAAAAAAAATCCAACAAAACAGACTAGCAGACAGATAGACTAGCAGACAGATAGACTAGCAGACAGACCGACAGACACAGACAGACACACCGATAGACAGACATACAGCCAGACAGACACAGACACATAGTGTGAAGGCATTTTAACTTTAAGATCGAGCATCCCGTCTTGTTACTTTATAATCTTTGGCATTGCCTGACCGGTACAAACACATTACCTGGTACCTTTCTCCTCAGCTCCCCCACGCTCTACTGTATTTAGCCTTACTACAAAAAGACTGGTCTAGATAATTCATGCAAGAAACTTGTTTTGTTTTTTAATATCCTTCAAGTCTCCCGTGGCACTCTGTTCGCCATTTAACGTGTTTTGGGTGATGTCCAGTGCGAGATCAGGCGCCTGTCTGGCTCTCAGGAGAAGCGAGGAAATGAGAAGAAATGAAGACCGCTGCAAGGAAGATGAATCGGCATTCGTCTTTTTGTTGTTGTTATTCTAGCCAGCCTGTTGTTATTCTAGCCAGCCTATTAAATTATTATGTTCTGTGTCGCGACAGCAAGACCGTATCTATACTGACCTTGTGACTTCCTAGAAATATAACAGAAGCCACACAGCATTCACTAATTATTATTTTTTTTCTTTTTGGTTTCGAAAGTGATATTAGAATAAATTGTCATACTCCACATATACAAAGTTACATGGAACACATTTGCACTGACAGCTTACACGCTACTCCCAATCACTGTAAATAGATCATGTTACTGTCGACCTCGATATTTAACGACTGGACTGTGTTAACCTGGCTTCCAGTTTTTAAAACATTTTTGCTCATTTTAAAATAAAATTATCTATATACTGTTAATAATAATGCGGTTTGTACGTCTCATATCCAGGCTTATGCCCGCTTACGCGACTTCACCCTATTATTACCCCAGCAGGCTTGATCATTCTAAGACTTGCTCGACTCCCTGGGAAGCATACCTGCCGCTGCCAGTACAGGCGCTGATCACTAGCATTCTGTTCTTTCTATGCCTACAGCCAAGGACCCAATTTACAGATGGGGTGATTGAGGTAAAAGTGAATGAAATATTTTCTCAAGGCGTATGCATGCATCACGACCATTGCGGAAGGGGGGGGGGNGGGGGGGGGGGGGGGGGGGGGGAGAGGATCGAACCCACGATATCATATCATAATACGTTTCCATCAAAATTTTGAGTTTATTACTGGATTCTGATATTGTGGTGATGATCTATGACATCTTATTTTGCTGTCATTACATTATGCAGATAGGCGAGGAAAACAATCTTGGATTACCGGGCTTAATATTTTCAGAGATTAGATCCGAAAACGCAGTCTGAATCTATTATCGCTGCTAAATTGGAGGTTTTAGCAATGGAGAATCCTTGTGACCCCCTATTAATTCTTCCACATCTTCCTATGTTGTTTTTCGGTTTGTTTCTTTCATTACATATTCTTTGTCTCTTCCGATCTCCACATGCGTTTCTTTACAGGTATGAGCATGTTTTCAAGCATGTGCGTGCAGGAATGGGTATGCACATCTAGAATGCTCATCACAATGAAGAACAGACGCTATTGGTGATTAGGAGGCGATACGAGCCAAACATTCTCTTGGGAGCACAGCAAACTTTCCATATCTCTCGCTGAAGACTTTTACTTGGGAAATGAATCTTCCACAATTATTCATTCCAGCCCTGAGATTGCCGCGGAAGCAGCTTTATTTTCTATTAACCTGTGTAATATGTTTAAAATCACTCCTTCTCAGAATATTTCATGCATCAGTTTCATGACAATCATTTTAGCAACTCCCTTCCTTTTCCGTCCCTTCGTCCTATAAGACAAGACAAGACAAGACAAGACAAGACAAGACAAGACAAGACAAGACAAGACAAGACAAGACAAGACAAGACAAGACAAGACAAGACAAGACANGCAGGGCAGGGCAGGGCAGGGCAGGGCAGGGCAGGGCAGGGCAGGGCAGGGCAAGGCAAGACAAGAAAAAGACAAGACTTTATTATCCTTAGAAAGGAAAATTGCCTTGGCTGTGGTACATGAGGGTAAATAAGAGTAAATGAGTAAATGAGAGTAAATACTAAGCCAAAGTGGGAGGTAGAAAACATGGGAAATGAAGATAAAGGATCGGTCAGCCCAACGAAAGCACCACTAAAATGGTGTTTGCCTTTCTGCACCGAGGGACGCTTCGTGATATATTTACTCCAAGACTTCATCCTGGAATTGTATACGATTTTCTCCAGACAAAATCACTGGATCGCACCAAACGTAACTATTTCACGATTACACCCGTAAACTACATGTTCGATTATTCCAAGACAACACCCCTGATTTGCACACTAGATTTTTTCCAAGACAACATCCTTGATTGCATATGAAGTAATTTCAAGAGAACATCAGTGGATCGCAAATAAAATTACTCCCAAAATAACAGCCCTGGATATGCACATAAAATTACTTCAAGACAAAATCCCTGGATTGCAAATATGGTCACTCCAAGACAACACCCCATGGATTGTATAAAAACTTACGACAAGACAACAACCTTTGGTCGCACGTACGATTTCTCCAAAATGACATCCAAGGATCGCACAAATGATTAGTCCAAGACGATATCTTTGGAGCACACATACGATTATTCTAAAACAACCTCTCACATTTGCATATCATGTGATGACTCAGACTGCGCCATGGAATTGCAAATCACCTCATGACGTCAGCCTAACTGGGATTTTACAGTGACTTGAAATGTCGCAGAACTGCTCACACCCCCCCTCCCCAAAACCTAACCCCTCCTCCACCATCCCCAAAATGTAAGAAGACGGAGGGAGGAGGTGAACACCGTAGGCTCACGGAAACCAATCTCAGCTTTGCCATTTTCTGCGCGATCGGATTTAAGTGTCTCATTTTCTGGAGACCTGGTTTTCCTGCACTTACAACCCTCGAGAAGAGATGGGGGAAAAGGGTCTAAAGGTTCTTGAAATTTTTTTTTTCAGAATTTCTCAAGAGAATAAGAGAGGATTGGTGATTAGAGCGAATAGAGAGCACGCCCACACACTCAAGAAATCTTGCAGATCAACATAGATCAGGCTAAATACTCTGAAAGTGCCAATGAATAATTAGCGGCTAGTGAACGTCTGTCTTCTTACCAGTGTAGATGTCGTAATGGTGGCTTTATATATCAATATCTATGACAATGTGTATCTCTTCTCACTCTCTATTTGTGACTCTCTGGTCTCAGTTCCCTGAACAAACAATTTCTGCCAAACCTTATTTTCTATACTCATATGCTATACTCAGTACTGAGTCTGTACACAGCTAATCTTGGTTAAAACAACTAACAAGGCCAACATACAAGGAGCGATGAACGAATGTATCATTCTTGAAAGGTAAAATAGAGGTGAAAAGTGCCGAGGTCGGATGCTAAGAGAGAAAATTATGTGGGTAGAATGGGAGTGTTGTTTTTGTGTTAGTACTTGAAAGTAAAGGAAATCAAGGTCTAATGTATATTATAGTATAGAGTCTTGTAAGACGAGAAGATCTGAAGATCTCTGAAGATCTTCTTCTGCCTCTTTCTCCGAGTAAGAGAGTTTAAATAATTATCTATCTACACGTATCATAAAGCTCAAAAACCAACCCAGAAAGACGAAAAAATAGAAAATTTCTTGTGAACTTGGTAGTATCATGGCTTCTGTGCATGTTCATCTTGTCTTGAACAAGGTGTGGCAGCATCCAAAACAGGGAAGCAGCTGTTGAAAGTTGAACCCTACCTACGTACATACACACATTAACCCTGTCCCTCAGCCCTTTTACCTCTTCTCTTCCCTTTCCCTCTCCATCGCCCCACCAAAAGCATTTGGTTTGTATTGTACCTCATGCACTTCAAAAGTTAAACCCATCTGACAGGTAAACGCCCCGTCTTTTCTGCCCTGTTGCTTGTTATCTAACGAGCTACATGCTGTTTTACGTGTTAAATGATAGCGTGCATTAGGTTCAATTTTGTCTATCATCTTTCAGCGTGCAGTGGTCCCGGGAGAGAAGATTTTCAGCCGAGACGTCTGAACGAATATCATTCTGTACACATTTTATCTTGAAATTCTTGTAAGTTATCCAGAAATCGGTGTCGACAGAAGCTATGAAACTATAGTTACATCCTTTACAATAACGAAGACCATGGGGGTCCACAATAACATGCCATGCTGAACATTTCCGCATGAGGGCTGAGATAACAAATCTAGATCTAGATACACTGCTGCCGCTCAAATATCATAAAATGCACTATGTATTCTGGTTAAAAGGCACCTGATGCAGTGGCAAAATCTATAATGCCACGCAACGACAAAATACCGTATAATCATTCTTTTTGTGTTGATACATGGCAGAGTGATGGTGAAGGCCAAGCGGGGGTCAGACTCTCCAAGTTTTGCATGTTATTACCGATCTCAGGACTACTAGTTCTTGTTCCTTCGCCTTTGCTACCTGAGTGTCTAGTGCTGTAAGCCAAGCCAAACATTGAAGATTTTAACCAGATCAATACGAAAGTTTCATGCGATCAAAATGAACAACTCTCAGTTATTATGCTTGCACTGTCATCCGGCAATCACAAGCCACAAAACTCCAGCAATCATCACTTCCGCTTTCCATTTTTCTACAGTCAGAAGAATATGATTGGCTGATCTGTTCTACTACCCTGGCTTTTATTGGCTGATGCACTTTTGACTCTCAGAAGCGAGATTTGATCACGCGATCACGCTACCATTTTGAAGTGAACTTCACCGGAGTTGAGTAATCAAGCCATTAAGTGTGGTCTCTACAGAGTTCCTGGTACATCAATGTAGTTTTATACACTCTGTGGGTGACTCAACTTTAGTGCATCTTTGGTCGTGTGTCTCTGTGATTTAGTTTCACATTCTTTGATTAAATTTCTGCGTTTGTTGAAGACAGGCATTGAAAAACTGAAGTAAGGTGCTGAAATGTCATACGGGTTTTACTGAAAATAACTTTTCATTACCTTACTGTAATACTGGCATCAGAATGACAACATATGATATCTGTTACATGTATGGGATGAAATATAAACGATTGTGGACAGAGCCCTTGAAACAGTACGTTAAAACAATGGTAAAATCACCAACCAGGACAAGACCTTACATTCTGGATGATTTAATGACCGAGGCAAGATTCTGGTACACACACAGGCAAACCACATAACATCAATCAAATCATTAATCAACCTTAGGCATTAAACTTTGAATGGTTCATTGAAACAGTGGTAAAACATGAAGCAAGAGGAGCTGCTAGATACAGTAAGCTCAGGTATAGCCTGCGGATATGAAAACGAATTCCGCAAAATGAATTCACATTGTGAATACAAATACTGTAATGCCTTTTATAGTTCATTCATTATTCAGTTCATCTATCACAAAATCTTTGGGGAAATACATTCTGAATTACAAAGTCTATGATACTGCCATTAAACAAGAGTCTCGGGGCAAAGACCAACACATACCATTGTCATATCATTGTGTTTTGTGTAAATCTCCACAACGATATACACATAATTATATCTCGCAATTTAGCCTCGAGACCATTAAGATTTGACAAGACGGTCACTTCATTCTTTGACAGCACTGGTGGTTATTAATTATGTATAACATTATGAAGCCATCATCTCACACTTTAAAAAAAAATTACATCTATATTTTTCAAAAAATCACATCTATATATTTCTTTGTCTTCACTCTCTGAGCACTCGATTCGCAGGAAACTCCCAATATTGATATCATCCATTCGATCACAACCTCCAACTCTCACCCTGGATTTTCTCGACGCCTGTGGAATAACAAAAACATAATAGCAATGTTCTTAATCATCCACAGTTCCATGAATAAATATCCATTATAAACATGTATCCACACGCTGGATTCCTGAAACGAAAATATCAAACTTAATTGCCAACAGAATAATGCATTATGTTAGGAATACCTCACAGATTATAGATTCAAATGACAACAGGCAATATTAACACTTCTATAAAGCAAATTGCGTCCCTCTGCTCAAGAATTGGGTCTAACTGCTTATCGAATTGTAACCGTTATCAGCCTATATATTTTTGCGCATCAATTACACACAGACTATACCTATTTCATTTGACTTAAATGCATTTTGCATTTTCCAACAGCAGTGCCTTGATGCGCGTAAAAAAAAAATTGTGGTGACAAAATATGAAAATCATTCTCAACCGACATGACTCATTTGGAGACAGTAATCATCTAGCATTTGAGCTTGATTGGCTTATCATTTTGGTAGTTGTGCACAAGGTCTTTTACGCTGGCAGAAAATACTTTGAAAAGATATGGAGAGAAGAGACATATTGCTGTATTGAAATCTTGCTTTCACACGCAAAATGTCTAGGCGAAGGAACCAAGCTATCGAAAGTGACGGTACGATAGTTTTGAATTAAAACATCGTCTTTTGGGTGCCCATTTCGTGAATGCGAATTGCGTCAGGAAAATCAAGGAAACTACGTGCTTATGATATTTTTTTTAAAACCGTAAAAAGTTATCATCCATATTAAAGGTCAGTGCGATATTTTGCTTCCAAGATATTACAATGCGACTCGCAAATATTGCATATAGATTGTCAAACACAACGCTACAATAAAATACGATGAACTGCCTGTCAGCGATATGAACCAAGTTGCTTGGTCTATCTTACTTCTCCACTGTCCCGACTAACTTTTCGCAAACTTAAAAATCATATAGCGATCAACCTGTTCAGCTTACACTGGAAAAAGTAAAAGACATTGATGCAGAATGGTTTGTATTCATTTCAGCCAAAAGCACAACTGTTATCGACAGAAACTCAAGGCAAAGAGTTGTTTTTTTTCCCTCTCTTTGCTTCTCCAGAAATGTGGTCATTTTGCATACGATAGCTCGATTCCTTACTTTCCATACAGTATCGGGAGAAAGGCGCTGTACAGAAATATGACAGAGAATAGAAACAGACTATAAATACATACCAAAACAGACATGATCAAACCTGGGAATCAGTAACATATGTGTAGGTTACAGACACAGACATTGTCCTAAGAACCAGACATAAAGATGCAGTAACAAATATTATTATAGGATACAGAAACAAGTCACAAGATACAGATATTAAGAAAAAGAAAACAAACATAATAAGATAACATATCACACTCCGCAGTATCTGCGCCATGTATATCTACATATTCCTGAGGACGTGAACGATATTGGAAAACTGTCAAAAATAATAACTTATATGGAAGTTCGAATTTATCATGCATGGCGCTACTTTGTATACAGCATTGCGAACAAGACCAACAAAGTTGATGAAAAAAATAAATGAGTCATGTAACATGTCTATGATGAAGATGAAATAATTGCGACGCTGCAGAATTAGATGAAAAACGTGGAATGGCGCCGACTGGCAAAGTGGGTCAGAATCTCTTTGTCCGTAACAGCCGAGTCTCGCTTATCTAAACTCGCTCCAGAAGAAGTTTTTCTCGGTCTGCTCCACTTCCGATGAGCTCCGCGTCCCCCTCTAGATCCGGGCCTGCCTCTGTCGAATATGGGTGGAAGCTGAATTGAGTCAAACACGTCCTCGGCATCCTCGTTTTCTGACACACCCACCGAGCTCCGCCCACCGTCACTGCCCGGCCCTCGCTCGTCTGAAGGCGTCAGCGCCTCGTAGTGATTCTGGTCTTGGGAGGATTCTGAGACAGCTCTAGGTGCCATTCTCGGGATGCCCCTGGAGTATCTACTGGGAGGTTGTGGACTGCAATTGCGACATCTCAGTCCGTGCTCCGCGTCAGCAGCCATTCGAATGGCAAGTTTTCGAGCGCGGCTGTCCAGCTGATGGGTGTGCCAGAGGTATGCGATGACGAAAAAGAGGAGAATGGATACGGCAGCAATGGATGCAGCTATCACCAGAGCCATAGGAGAATCCCGTGGAACGTCGTTCTCGGCTGCAACAGTTCTTTGCACGACACTTTTAGTTTTGACGGGCGGCTTCGTCTCTGAGTGGTTTGTGATGTTAGTAGGCGGGGCCTGAGGCCCGAGGTCTGTGAAGTTGGCGATCATGTCGCTGAGATTAACAAATGGACCGTCAGTAGATTCGTGCGAAGCGCCATGGGTTGACATCAGGGTCAAGGTCATGGCCAGAAACGAGCAAGTGACCTGGAAGTGAATGAAGCACACGAAGTGATGAGATATACGTCGCCATGGTATCAGCATTGCCACACCTCCGTGGGACTGCCTGCTTATCATTTTGTTTTCAGAGGAAAGCATCAGCCACACTTGAACACCATGATAAAAGTTTACACCGGGTTAATAAACACACAAACTACACTAAGCTCACAGTGGAAATAAATATCCCTGGGTTTAGGCCTACACACTCATTGGTAATTTCAAAGTACGGTAAAATAACACCATCGACATCAAAAGAAATCCGTGAATGCTGGAATCATACATCCGTCCACTTGCTTTCTGATTTATCTTTGGAGATTTCATAGGACTTTGATAATCAAGTTCTCCAAGCTCGGCTCTTCTATCCTCTTCGCGCACACATGGACTTTAATGGTGATCATAATATCTACCTAGCAGCATGAGAGGATGCTCAAGTTTTGCATACACGATCATGACCTCCGTGCAAGAGGGGGTGAGCGTGGCAAAGTGGAATGTCTTGCTGCAGTATGAGCACTATCTCTACAAACTCCCGACCGCATAGGTAACTCAAACACAGTTAGAAGCGCAGCATACGGAAGACAAAAGCTATGGAAAGTTTGTGACTGACTTGACGGAATGTGACACATGAGAAATGTAAACATCTGTTCCCCAACAGTCTCCTACCTATTTTCCTGTAATGAGATTCAGCCTTGATAAGTACCACATATTTTCTTAGACTTGCCACTCTACTCCAATTACCAGATAAAAAAAAAACTCACACACAATGTTATTTGTGTTACGATACGTTGTTGTTCTTCCGGTTTTAAGGTGTAGATCCGCCCACTGTTGCAAGAAAGTTGTCACACAACAAGTACCTCCGCCTATCTGTTGGATTCAAATATCAGATTTGGACGATTTCTTGCATCCAGCGGTCAGTTCGCTTTGGTATCAGTATGCTTACGTAACCAAAATCGTATGGTTTCCTCAATAAACACCGTGCTATTCAACTTTGAGCCCAGAAATCAGCCTTTGGAAGAAACCGAAAGTGCTAAGACACTGTTGGACAAGCGCTAAGATAAAACAGGCTTGAAAACTATCTCAGCCTCTTTATGGTGTTTCTACCATCTATTCTGGTTGGCTCAAATAAATACAAACAAAAGTACACAATATCTCATAAATACAATGCACCAGCAGGACTATGCCCTATCAAATGATCAGCTTACACAGTGTTCCTGATTGGTTGGTAACACGATACATTAACTGTTTGAGAATCAACCCAACATTATTTCAGATTTGCTCCAGCTGAACTTGACAGGATCCAAGCTGTTGCCGTCGGTTGCTGGTCTCAGCAGTAGATCTGTTGCACTTAATACGCCGGGATCCAGGCAGGAAGCTTGGATAATATCAAAAGCGTCGGGAAATTGCTCACTCCTCTCTCGTTATACATGCATGGAATTTTCGTGTGCAGGGACATCACATGCATAGGAGCATTTATTCCGTGGGCAAAAAAGTGTGAGCACATATAGCTCAGAATCTCTTCGCATAATTTGTCTCAGCTGGTGTGTCACGCAAATGATGCTATGCTGATATACACTACGTCACAGAGAGAAATCTGTGTTTTTGTGCAGATGATAAGGCGTAGTAATAATATCCAGATGATGGCAGGCTGCTTTCGTAAATTAAACTGGCATCCAATCCTCCCAGAAAACAGCGACGGAATTAGGCGTTTTTCTCAGGTTGTTGGTATGTCAAGCTATTGGCACTGTCGAGTTTCAGGAGCGCTTATCTTTGATCCCTGTCGCCTGAAAGGCAACCAAGCGCTTCAGGTGGAATCAGAAATTGTTTACACAAACCACACTAACCAGGTTCATACGACGGCGGCTGGGCCGGTTACCACCAAGCAACAGTGTCTTCTTCTGGACTTCCTTTTCCACAAAGGCGAATGGTAAATGATGGCGGTAATAATATATGATGTTGTTGGTCCCCCAAGGCGGTGTCCCTTTGTCGTGGACAGTGGCTAGTCTTGGGTGATAAACGACCAGTGGGGAATGACAGAGCTTGGGCCGTGGGCGTCTTGTAATCAGGTGGAAGAGGTCTCGACCAGATTTCTCACGTCATTATCGAGGGTCGGCAGAGCTTTTTCCTCACAAATTCCTGGGAAGATATAAGACAGAAAATGACTAGACATCAGGCTGAGATGAAGAGAGAAAAAAAAAATGACACAAGCACACGACAATGCTGATGAAGCGATTTTTCATGCATTTTTCATAACACTCGACTGTTTTCCTGAAAGCGGAGAGTGTCTGTCGGGGAAAGATAGGAAGGTGAAGCGCTGCACTTGGACTCTAAATGGGTCTGTAACTGCCCGGAGTGAGAGAGGACCGCACAAATAGTGTGTGTGGAGGAATGGGGGGATTCTCAAGAGAAGATGAAGATAGAAAGAGCTGCAACAAGAGATAGGGAGAACTAGACTACAGTGACAATAGGTCTGCACGGACCAGACAATGGATGTTGACTACACATTTATGTTATTATAGTACCTCCATCCGTCATAAGCAGTATAAATACTAAACGCTTGACCAGCTACCAGCCTGGGTGTTGAAAACTTTTAAATAACGCTTATTAAGAAAAATATTCTTATTCAGAAAAACTATTTCCACGAACACAATAGAAAGAGGGGGGAAAAAGTTCCTATTAAGGCATTGTTTTAGGCGCCCTTGCACAATTTTGAAATAATCTTTTCATTAGAAGCAAGGATATGGAAGAAAAACGTTTTCTTATGCACTACAAAATAATCTTTGTAATGATCAAATGGAATGTTCTGACAATTTGACGAATAATGTTGTATTTCACAAAATTAGTAATATTTGGAGAAAACGTTGTGTGTTGACATTCAACAATTTTAGTTACAGTGAAGAGACCGATATAATTCCTCATCAAAACACCGTACATTTTTAAGTCCATACATGGATACACGTAGAGCCACAAGAGCCGGCGTGAAATTATGAATAAACTTTGTATTTGCACCCAATTTGTGGAATACGACTTTATACCCCAGCACATAATATGAAGTGGGTGGTGAAATATTACATGCGGAATAACTGACTAGATCTAAACTAATGAGGGAGGAACAAAAACAACGATGACAATGAGATACGAGGTTGATATGCGAAAGAGATCAGAACTCATGTTGATCGCATTCAGGAAATGTTCAGGCCGTCTCCACTATTTCTGTGTGGGATGAACTCAAACATATGGTCGGCTGTGTTTTTTGGGACGGTGGAATATCTTGCAAGCAGCGTAGGCGACAAAAGAAGAGAGAGAGAGAGAGAGAGAGAGAGAGAGAGAGAGAGAGAGAGAGAGAAGGTTTTGGGATGATGGATCATAGAAGCATCGTGGCCGACCGAGTGAGAAAGAAAGAGTGCGAGAGAAAGAAAGTTTGGGACGATGGAATCTCGGAAGCTTCGTAGCCGACCAAAATAGAGAGTGAGAGAGAGAAAAGGTTTCGGGATAGTAGATCTAGAAAGCACCGTAGCCGACCAAAGGTGAAAGGGCAATAGAGAGAGAGAGAGAGAGAGAGAGAGAGAGAGAGAGAGAGAGAGAGAGAGAGAAAAGAATCTCGAAAGCATCGTAGCCGACGACAGGGGAAAGAGAGACAGAGAGGGACAGAGAAGATCTTGAGACGGTGAAATCTCGCATGCAACGTAGCTGACTAAATGAGAAGATCTGAGAAAGAAGGAATGAAGGCGAAGGAAAAAAAAGGCGATAATATCCCAAGACCAGAGGGGTATTAACATATTCATGCAGACTTGAACGCTGGAGAATATGTACGGACATTACAGTGCATAAGTCGTCATAACTAGTCAACAGGAGAGAACGAAAGAAGACGACTAGAATGAGAATTACAAAGAGCTGGAGGGAATGTAGGAATGAGATGGGAAGGAGTGGAAAAACAAAGAATGCAGACCATGTGCGCCTAATAAATTGGTGATGTTTCATTAATTGAATCCGGTAAGGCATAAAAACAACAGGTCGAGACAAGCGTTGCGATGAAATGTTAATTTAGAGATGATTAGGATTTGAGAGGCTGTGCAGGCAATAAAGTGTCGGGATGTGAGCACAGAAAGGCCACAGTGCAGCGTCATAGAGCAGTTATACGGTCATAATATTAAAGGTGATAAGCTCGGTAGTATTATGAGCAGCCAGACACAATTGCAATGGCCGGTATGTTTATGGGTGGCTCATAGTGTCGTTTATTGACTAAATAATAACAACAGTTGCAGTTGGAACAGAGACACTAATGACAATAGATTTATTTTCGTTGTGACCCCTCGGGATCATGCCACAAGTTGCCATTGAAAAGGCGCAATGAGCATCAAATCACTGTTACATACAAACAGTATTTGTCCAAAATTATGCAGTTTGACAAATATTGCGATGAAGTGGAAAGTGCGAATCGACAAACTATATGTATATAAGACATAAAGTGGAGTCAGTTGTATCTCCAGTGATGACTGGATCCTTCAGAAGTGAGTTAGACCGGTTCTGATCCTGATGTCAGATAGTTTATTCTTTACTTCAGCGCTTCTCCTAAATCAGATACCAATGTCTTTAGGTATGCTGAAAAAGACAAGCAAAACAAAAGCTGTAACATTCCTCTGTACCCAACGCTCGGCTCTCTCTGTGTTGATGCTGAAGATATCAGTATTGTCTGTCTGTGTGAAGGGCTTCGTGGTCAAACGTCTTAAACGTGAGTGGGGTGGGGTCTGGCAAAAAAAACCCAACAGATAAAAGATTTTAACGAAAGGTAAAATATAATGGTTAACAAATGTAAATACTCCTAATGATACCTAAAGTAAGTAAAATATAAGTTGTAAAGTCAAGTTTGTAGATAAAGCGTTTTGTCACAAAGCCCTTCTTGTCAGTCACTGACAATCCACTATGGGATGAGGCTACCTGTCATGTTGACAGCCCAGAAACACAAAATGTACCTCCTACGATGTAAGTTTAGATGAATTCATTTTTTCTAGAATCATACACTGTTGCTCATCTAATCAAATGTCAGTGACAATACACTGTGAGCTAAGGCTACCTGCCCTGATAATAACCCAGTAAAGCAAATGTACCTCTAATGATGCAGATACGGAGAATTCATGTTTGTAGAATCTCGCATTGTTGCAGATACAATCACTTCACGGCTCATTCTCGAGAGGAAAACCTTTTTTCAGCATCTTCTCGTCAGCACTTTGATAGCTTCCCCAAGAGTCGATTAAAATTGTAAGCCAATGCTCAAATCAGTTCGGAACTGGCGAGTAATTTAGTGAAATACTATAGTACACGATTGGCAGTGACACAAACTTATTCCAAAATACATCAGATCACACTTTGTTTGGATCTTTGATTTATATTATCTGTTAAGGTAGAGTAACCGTGTTATAACTATGAACTTAATGCAAGTAAATACTTTGGGAAAACAATAAGCTTAAGTAAACAAGACTATTTACTACTGCACAGTGATAAGGTACTAACAGGACATTTAGTACTACAATAAATAATCCAGCTTGCACATTACTTTGGACCGATACAGAAAAACAAATGAGATAGAGATTTTTTTAAAAAAATTGCAGGTTTGATATCCATTCTCCGCCAATGTTTCAATATCATTCTTTAAGTCTGAGTCTATTCATGCACTGCGCACTGTGCCAGTCTGTCCTTTGTATCCACTTATGCTGGTGATTAGGCCCTTGTTCACGTAAAAACAAATTCATTCAAATTTTGATGTCACACTGTTTAAATTTCCGGTAGGATTTTGATGTCTGTAGCGGACCTTATGTAAGAGCTCAAAACAAAAAAAAAAAATAAAAAGACAACAAAAACCAACAAGAACAAAATGCATGTACTGAAATAAATATTTGAGGGAAGAGATCTGTTCTGTGCAACTAAAATCCTTGTAAACAATCTAATTTTTAAAAACTTTTTGATGTGGAGTAAGACAATCTACGACAACATGCATCATTCATTTTCCTCTGATGATATAAATATATCTTTTTTTCAATCCATATTTAGTTAAAATATCATTTACAAAACAAAAGGCAATCAATGAATTTTTGGATATTAAGTGTATAATACAAACATTTCAAAATTCATTTAATCATTGCAACTTTAATTATCGTCAGTGTGGCAATATTTTAAAGACGTTCTGAATCTAACCAAAGTGCTTGAATGCGGAAAAAATGTTTATTTAACGAAGTTCTGGATCGTACCATAGTTTTTGTAAGATGCGAATGAGAATAGTTTGTCATCTTATAGAGAACAACATAAGTAGGAGTTTTTTTTGGAACTTCAGCATCAGAATCACTTATAGAGAGTGTCACTCTTTTTACTGGTATAGTTGTGTTCCCTTTGATGGCCTACTGTAATGCTCCGGAAGGCGCCAGGAAAGCAGTGGATGTAGAGTGGCGCCTTCAGGAAATTGCGCTCTTGGGGACGCAGGTGGTTTTTATCAGGTGCCAGCTTGTGGAATGGGTTTGCAGTTATCAGCCTGCTCTTGCGCCTGGAAGGATGTTTCTATAATGGCTGTTGTTATCCCTGGAGACAATAAATCCCAACATTATCTACGTTCAAGATCACGTGTAGCAGGTTCACCTGTCAGTCTGTCCTGTCTCTAGCAGTTTAGTTCAGGTCTGCGCTCTCTCCATCTTTTTTTCTTTCTCCTTCCATCTGTGCAGTCACTTAAGCATGCATTTAATCAATCATACACACAATGATGCATAAGCACGCACGCACACACATATACACACACACACATCTACACACACACATACACGCGCACACAAATATACGAGGCCACAGCACAGCATAGCACAGCACACCACAGCACACCACGGCACAGCACAGCACAGCACAGCACAGCACAGCACACCACAGCACACCACACCACACCACACCACAGCACAGCACACCACATCACACCACACATCACACCACACATCACACCACACATCACACCACACACCACACCACACCACACCACACCACACCACACCACACCACACCACACCACACCACACCACACCACACCACACCACGCCACGCCACGCCACGCCACGCCACGCCACGCCACGCCACGCCACTCCACACCACGCCACGCCACGCCACATTCACATTCTATCATCTGTAACTGTGTCCCCATTTCGAACGAAGCAACAACCACTCCTCCTCCCCATTCACCTCAGTCGTCCACCCCCTAACTCGCTTGGAATTTCAGCTCTCCGTCTCAGAAAGATCTGAGAAAATGAAGGAATCTCATTAACACCTTGTTTATCTGCAAAGCATTTACGACACTGTCATTATCGATGGGCTTTTGATGGGTTGAGTAATTTAAGTTATACCGACCCGTCTTCGTCGCATTAAAAAAATTCAATAGACTGGCTGAGTGCATAGCCCACGCATCTTTCTCGCTCCGATACCTTTGTGGAAACGTGAGCAATCGAGAGAGTTTGAGGAGTGAGTTAATAACCTCTGTTAAAGCAATTATATTTTCACTCGAGCTTGTTTCATGGCAAGAGTGTTAAAAAAACAAAACTTACATACTAATTTCAATGAATCTTCCGCGAACAGACTGAGACCGCTGCTTATCAGAACACGATTAATTTTGGTTCCGAGTGATTTTAATGAATTTTCTAATATTGCAATAAAGCCAATCCAATCCTGACCTTCTTCGCGAATCAAAACAGTCACAGTGATGTCTGAGTCTGTGAGGTATTTCATTTGACTCGTAGTGACAGTACAGTAGCCTATCACATACCTGGCCTTCAAAACTTTTATTAGCCTATCACATACCTGGCCTTCAAAAATTTTATTAGCCTATCACATGCCTAGCCTTCAAAAAGTACAGTAGCCAATCACATACCTCGCCTTCAAAGAGTACAGTAGCCTATCACACATCTGGCCTTCAAATAGTACAGTAGCCTATCACACATCTGGCCTTCAAAGAGTACAGTAGCCTATCACATATCTCGCCTTCAAAGAGTACAGTAGCCTATCACATATCTCGCCTTCAAAGAGTACAGTAGCCTAACACATACCTCGCCTTTAAAGAGTACAGTAGCCTATCATATACCTGGCCTTCAAAGAGATAAACATGTCAATGCTTGAAAAGCCATTATTTTTCTACGCGACCTTAAAACATTGGAACCCAGTAGAACATCACTAACCCACATGAACTCTGCTCGTTCAAGTTATCCGTCGGCGGAGGAATGTATTTTACTCGGTGCCCCTTTAGTTACGTGTGAAAATGCTTATGTGAAAGGTTAGTAATAGAGCTGGGAACGTCTGTTTAAAAGAGTATATAGACAGCTTGGCTGCGTTGATATGTGTGAAATTTGGGTACATTATGTGCATGCAGGTTTTGGTTCAGATATAGACTATGGGGAAAGAATACAGCTATAGTAGAGAAGTGCATTGTGTGCTGGTAAGGCGTGCAGGAGGAATTCCGAACGAGACTCAACCTGATGCTCCTGTCTCGGCGGACATTAAGGTTAGGGGTAAAGTTCGGGCTAGGTTTAGGGCAGGGCTGTAATAGTAGGGATGAGTTCCGGTTAAGGGTGTGAGTCTCATTCGGGATTTCCTTCAGGCGATGTTTTTTTTTCCTCCGGTTTGCAGGATGTGTGTTTAAAACTGAAATAGCGCTCTAATGCTGTTGATTTAAATGTCTAAACTGATGCCTTGTATTTACATAAGTTGCAGTCACAACTGGTTTCGGGAAAGTTGTGGGTGTGAGAGTGAAAACAAAACAAAAACAACAAAAAAAAAAAGAGGTGAGAAAAGACGTAACGTGTCTCTGCTTTTTATCCTTCGCATTGTTCAGATTGACAGCTGTTTGGAAACTAAGCTCGCTGCGAGGCGGAAGAGGGTAAAAAAAGATACTGCACGCCTAAGGAGGAAGTTTGCAGATGATAATGGAGAATTTCAGAAAAAAACAAAAAGCAAAGAATAGATGGTTGGGTTTTTGCACACAGCAATGCACTGAACTTACTTTGAACCCGAAAATTCCAACACATTTCGCAGGGAATATCTTAAGACTTTCCTTTAGTTAAGTAAGGATTTAGGTTAGGAGCAGGTTAGAAATAGGGTTAAGAAAGAAAAAGCAAACTTGGGACGATCCTTAGACGGTATCACTGTCTAAAGACTCTCTTATCTCATGGGTTGTTTCATTTTTCTAGCCCTATCCCTAACTCTAAACCAAGCTCTAGGCGGGAGTGTTCTGTGGTACTGCTCATCAAGAAGGTCATGATTATTATAGTCAGATGTAGGAATGCTTAAAGTTTAAATTTGGGTGTTAGCATGATTTAAGGGCAACATCACGGGACTCTCATTAAGGCTTGTTTTTGATGATCAGGGACAGGATTCGAATCCCAAAAGTCCCGGGAAATTTCGCTAGGTGAAGAAGCAGATTTCTCTTCCCCCTCTCCCCACCCCATCCATTTACACACAAATTTACACCAGCTCATAGACGGACGGGATAGCATACTGTATGCACTTGGCAAACCTTTAGTTTTTTTTTTCTTGGAAAAGAACATAGAAAAGTACAGGGGTGGAGTGGGGGTTGGGTAGGGAGAGACAGAGTGTGAAAGAAATAGAAAGAAATTGAGAAATAAAAAAAGACGATAATCAAACCAAAGTCAATATAGTACAAAGCATAAAAAAATGAATGCAAACACTACGTCACACTTAAATATTTTCGAAGCTAATACAAATTTTCTCGCCCACGCTAACATTTCCCATCTCCCCCTTCCCCAACCTATTATACCACATCATATCATTTCAAGTTCGAAAGCTCAATATGTATACCTTAAGCGTCAAAACATATGAAGGCACGTCAACATAATAATAGTTTATAGACGTCAGGAATATTTATTACATTACAGCAATCACCAGTAAATTGGCTGCGCCCTCCGCCCCTCCAGCCCCCGTCCTAGTCAACTGGCTGCCAACCCCCTCCCCCTTCCCTATCCTTAAATTCATCCCATATTCTCCCAGTGCAAACAGACATGTGCAAATCCCTTCATCAGAATATGAACACATAAAATACCAACACTGACGGTAATCTTAATGATTAACTTAAACAACAATGGTCTATTGTTGTATATGAGAAACCACTTGACTTCCAAGCAACAATATTGCACAGTTCAGTGAAACACCATTAACGCATGGAATTCGGACGTAACTGTCCAAATGGGGTCACTTTTCTTAAAATAAAACCTAACACGTTGAACATTCAAACGCAAAGTTTTTCTGTCCTTCTTTCTCGAAAATCGTTTGGGTTTTGTTTTTTTTCGTTTTTCTTTATATTTTGCTTATTGGGTAGGCAATATTCAATGCTAGTATGAGAAAGAAGGGGGAAAATATACTTCGGTTACACAATAATTATGAAAAGAATGTCATGTCTAGTCCACTACCCAGTGAGGGTTGGGGGCGGAGGGTGTGAAAACAGTGGCGCACATGTAATCTTGTGGAGATTTAGCTTAGCGAGGCAAAATGAGACGGATGTTAAGAAACGTGAGTTCTAAGTTTATATGCTCATCGATCATCGGTTTAATCACGTGACAAGATAAACATCGAACACGCACAGGAAGGAAGGAAGGAAGAAAAGAATGGGCGTGAAAACATACCTCACAAAAAAAATTGACAGAAAACAAATCACGACACACCGGTGCCATATATCAAACAGAAAAAAGTTAAAAATGAAAAATTACTTTCCTCTGCCCTTGCCACATCTCCGCTTAAATGGTACTCAGTTAAGTGCAAACTTCCGCCAAGCAAAACGTGTATTTGTAAGCAGTAAGGTCAGTATCCATCCAACAATGCAGCAGCGACACAGTGATTATGTGCGCATGCTCTAAACACCCAGGCACCGGATGTTCTCGTTACAGCATTTAAGACAGTTAATCACTCAAAAGAAAAAACAAAATAAGCATTTTTTTTATCCACAACGGCGCCAAATAATTATTTTAATTCTGTCTTTTCCAGACCAAAGCCAACAACTCTCCACCATGTTTCATTCAAACTGCTTTGCAGCTAGTCGAGAATATGTAGTTGAAGAGCGTTTTTCCAAAACTCAGTAGAGGCTCTTTCGTTAATAAATGAGTTGGTGATGTATTCAAACATGCATTTTCGTTTTAATTCATTCGAAACTAAATGAGCTCAAAATCTCCACTCCTTCAATTTTTACGTCATTTAAGAGTAAATAAAAATACATATGTGAAGGGCCATAACCTTCATGTTATTTTCCATTTTATTAAAAAAGAAATGTTCAGAGATCACATACCGAATTTTAGAAGAAAAAAAAACCGCTCTTCAATTTTGGTTAGAAATTAACAGACAAATAAGAATGATAACATTCAAGAGTTTGCAAATTATTGATGGATCTCATATCATCGTAAGAACTACATTAGACGATCGGTGCTGAATGCACCCATAGTGGCGTTCAACATGCAGTATCAATGTCATTTTTCCGATGGTAAGAGATCCTATCGTCGTTGCGCAAGTTCTCGAATACCTTCGACGCAGATTATAAAGATAAGTCCTTGTGAAATGACGAAACTATTAAGACTAAGATAACAGTCAAAGTCACCTATGAAAAACTCATACATATCAACTGAGTCACACGCAGCTAAATCCAGTTAGCTCCACATATTATTATGTAAGAACAATGATGTTAAATACCAACATACAGCATCTCAGCACGGCAATTCACATCACAACATCCAAGCAATTGCACGCAGATTCACATTTAATTAAATGTTTTTGGAATGTTTATTACATTATTATTACATTATGTTAATTTCCACTCCATGTATTATCTACGTTTCGTAAGCAATCATATAGACTTACAATCATTACATTACAATGCTACCGCAATCTAAATTTTTCACCCATCGCCCCAGTACACATGCAAGAAACACGAGACACGCGTATCTTCTATTCTGTCAATGATTGTGTGAATAATAACAATATGGATATCTAAAGTTATGAAGATGCTAATAGCACCTGGCATAAGGATGTGCAATTTCTATAGTCCATTTAAAAACTCAAAATTAACCACGGTGAGAGGGGGAAAGGGATTGGATTTGAATTTCAGAGGTTTCGATAGATAAAAATACTTTTGTAGATTCAGATTAGGTAGGACATTGCCACTCAGGCGTAAACTGTGTAAATTTGTGTGGTTGTTGCTGGGTTGCTAGGCTGTTATCCCCGTTTACCGTATGAAAAGACCTTAAGTCGTTGGTAGTCTGATTCGTTGCCAAAGTTATCAAAATCTAAATTGTCTTGAGGCATATTTCTACGTCTCAAACTATGGAGGAAGAGTTAAACAATATGTGAATTGGCTCGCAACACCATGATCAGTCAATAAGAGGTGTAAAAGTTTACAGAGCCAACAGTAGGAAAATAATCATTGGCATCTTGATATCTAGAGATTGAGGGCGGGACCTGGGGGAAAGTAGAGCTGTTGGAAACAGACATAATAATATGTCAAGTCCAATTTTCCATGATGCTCAAAATATTTATACCCCTACTCGCATACTGTGCATAGCTCTCAGCACATAACATCGGCCTGAGCATCCTGATCATTTATGTGTACGTACATTTTCTAGTTGTGATGTATATGACTTGTGTATGTAGATCTTTATTATGATCTATATCGTGTGCTGTCTCGTTGCCAGTGTATATTATATTCTGTTATTCGCCCACGTACTACAGTTGTGATCTCGGTTAAAACTGTTGAACCTGTTTCGCTTCATGCTAAACCTTTGCTCTCATTCTGGTTCATCCCTATTCCATATTTCCATATAATGAACACCTGATTTATGATTTTGTGGACAATATCATTGCAAGAGTCAGTAATATTTTCCTCACACCTTACAATTACAGACTGGTGTTGGCTCTCCCGGCCCTTGTCTCTCTGTCACTTTCTTTTCCTCTTTGTCTCTACCCCCGCTCCCCCTCACTTGCTCTCCTCGTATTCCCCTCTCTCCCCTATCCATGTCTCTTCCTCTCCCTTTTTCTCTGTCCCTTCTCCTGTTTCTCCTCTCTCCTTTCTTCCCTCTCTCTCTCTCCGTTTCTAATTTCTCTGCCTCCTTCTCTCTGCCCCATCTTTCTCTTCTTTCCTTTATGTCATCTATCTTCCTCTGTCTTCCTCTGTCTCTTCCAGGAATCGAAAGCCACATTATGTCTGGCACTGCGATGGAGATAAGGAACGAACCAAGTTTTGTTTTCTCTCCCCCATCCCTCACCTCCTCCCAATCTTCCTTACCCAAACATAAACAAACCTTTGCCAGAATCTTAAAGTACAGACTATAAAAAAAAAACTGTTCAGCAGATGCACTCTAAAGCCCGTACTCATCCATAGCAGAGATCTCTTCCCTTCTAGTTCAGTCGAATAAAATAATAAAAGTAAAACGTAATGATGTGCGAGGTTCATTTCTCTGAAAGAATCGTGTAAACAAAGTTAGGCGACCTGGCTCACCTAGCAATCAGCAATGATATATTTCTCCCTTTTCGAAGGTACTGACAGATATGATAAATAAATGATTGTGTTAACTCCGCTTAATTGCACCTTCTGCTTATTGGTATCTTCGAAACAATGGAATCCTTTTCTTTTTGTAGTTGTTGTTTATATTAAAGCCGCTGGATAACTGCAACTCTTTTCAAACCGTACATTTCTCCATCCTTCCGAGAAGTTGGGATTAGAATGATGGAGTCGGCTCATCCTTGACCGAGACCATATCATACCATCTCCGCAAAGCGTGGGGCTTCCTAAGGTCAGGAACCTTCTGGATTATCTATAATCGGGTATGTGATTGGTTGATTTAGAAAGAGAAACAGACGCCTAAGTAATAAAGTACAACCTGACTGGGCAAGCCCTTCTGAAACTCTTGCGAGAAGAAATGAACTCGACCGGCATACAGTCCTCTCTCTTCTGTTTTCAAGTTTGGATTTCTATAGGACCTTTAAGGCAGAAGTACTGGTAAGCATGCAGGGATTCTGGTGTTACGATAAATCAGACCTTGCGCATTAACGATTGAATCTCTTACCATAGTAAAAATTACGATAACTCTGCAAGTTGAAAGCTACTAAGGGTGCACTCAGCACTGATACACGAAGGTAATTCTGTCTGCTGTTAATGCGCAAGTTCTCAAGTATTGGACGTTACGAATTGACTTAGTGTAGATGTGAAATTTATATCTGATTCTAGTTTTCTGGTTTGTTACATGAAGTGTGATCGTAACATCAGGAAATACCTTATGCGCATGCCCACCTCTGGCACACCGGTCCGCGGATTCGAAATTGAAAATAAAAACTCTTTTAATCTTTAATGACACTTTTAGCGTCATGAGACTTGCAGCACACGCCACTGGAGTGTCTCAAATTGAAGTGTCTGAGTTTTGTATTCGTAACTTGTGACTCCAGCAATCTTGTCTCCTGTTACTCTACCAGAACAGAAAATGGAGTAAGAAAAAGTAATTCCTGATGAACATACTGGTTCCCTCCCCCCTCCCCCCAATTTCTCTCTCTCTCTCTGCCCTTTCTCCCTCCGCCTTTCTCTCTCTCTCTCTCTCTCTCTCTCTCTCTCTCTCTCTCTCTTCTCTCTCTCTCTCTCTCTCTCTCTCTCTCTCTCTATCCCCGTAGGTGTGGATCCAAGGTAGATAAACAGATCTTTTCGTTGCCACTTAAAACCGTCAACTGCAACTCTCTTGTGGTCCTGTCTTCTTTCACAACTGCCTATCGTCTTGGAATAGAGCTGACTTATCTCTCAAACGTCACTGGCCTCTCTCGGGTTCGAATGTACTTGATATACTAACACATGGAACCGTGACGATCCCATCCCCTCCTTGTTCCCTGGCCACAAAATCATTGGTTGGGGGCTCTCAACCTCATGTTCATAAGAAATAAACTTTCAGGTTCCAAACTAATGTGATGTTAGACACTATGTCAACCTTAAACTTGGGATGTTGGACGTTGTATTTCCTAATCAGACTCTTCTATTCTCTTCAGTTCTCTCCATTCCACTTTTTTCTCCTCATTTCTTTGGGGGATCTCTGACCTGGCCTCCTACTGAAAGGTGAGGAGGAGGGGGGGGGGGGGGGGGGGNGGGGGGGGGGGGGGGGGGAGGCAGAAGACGGAAGGACGCTAGTCGCGGTCCTGCTAGAATAATTCATATCTGCAGTGTCAGGATCCACTTTGTAATGCCATAATACATAGGATGTTAAGACGTGGAATCCCATACTACAGTTACCGCCATTGCCGTTTTAACGCTCAGATCTCCAGTCCTCAAAGTTTTCTACAACAGAACATACTCACAAACTCCAACAACTCACAAAGGTTCACACACTCAAAACAGCTCACAACACCTCACAAACTCCAACAATTCACAACACCTCACAAACTCCAACAACTCACAACACCTCACAAACTCCAACAACTCACAACACCTCACAAACTCAAAACAGCTCACAACACCTCACAAACTCAAAACAGCTCACAACACCTCACAAATTCCAACACCTCACAACACCTCACAAACTCAAAACAGCTCACAACACCTCACAAACTCAAAACAGCTTACAACACCTCACAAACTCAAACTGCTCATAACACCTTACAAACTCCAACAGCTCACAAACACGATACGAATTCAAACAGCTCATAAACCCGAAGCTAAGGGCTGGTTCTCTGGTATTCAAGCCTGTGAGATCTTTCTGGTTATTCGACTTCCACTTGTGACACAAACGTTTGCTAAAGTGTAAACAAGAAAATGATTCATCTATATATACAACCTTCTTCTACTTCCTTGAAATTTTGAACTGTCCATAGACTGTTACTATATCCACTGCATAATGATTTTGTGGAAAGATTGGAGGAAATAGGCAAAAGGAAGACGAAGAAGAATATGTCTGCCTTGTCTTAACATCCTAAATGAACACGAATTACATCAAATTTTCGACGACAGCAGAAAACGGGAATGATTGGAGGGCCATGATAACCACTTTCTGCTACAGAGCTGGCACTTTAGGCAGAATGAAGATGGTTGACCGCCAAAAAGACGCAGGCATTACAAACCAAATACTGTAATGTGGTCAGTGCAAGGGAATATTCGTGCACTGTTACAGCAAATTCGCTCTAGTTCTCTTACATCAAAAGTAAACGTATTCAAACCACATGTTTTCATGGAGCAAGGATATACAATTATCTCACATCAAAAAAACTTGTTACGATATATATTTCTTTTGATAAACTCGACTCGACCGTCATTATTTCAGATCCACCCAACTTCCCAGCCAGATACCTGCAAACATAGGAAATAGTTTCATTGTAGATACATGTGTACAAAGATTGACAGCCCCCGGTGTGCTGAAATGAAACAGACAGAAGCAGGTGATTCAAGCAAGCTAAATCTAAATCTACACAGTGTGTCATTTTATTTCAGGCTTCAGTAAATCCCTCTGAAGACCTTCACAGCATGTTGATGTGCCAAGTACACAATACACCTCATGCCAAAATGTTTATGAAAGTTTATACATATCACCGAAACACTGTAAGTTCATAAGATATAAAGCTTTAGGCTCCAAAATGTTGTGACATTAGACTCTTATGTCAACATGAACGTGTGGGAGGTTGTGAGTTTTCTTTCGTACACGTCAAATTGGCCACATATTTTTGTGGTATTAGGACGTAAGCTCCGCCTGATTCATTTTACGGAGTCTCAAACTCGACTGCTAAATTTTCAACTCAGTACTGAGCAGGTAATGTTCACCAAGAATAAAAGCATAAAATCATTCCAAGTTGGTGTTGGTGGGTTTGGGGGAGATGTCAGTGCCGGCCACCAGAGGAAAGACGTTCATTTCACACGTAAGTGGTCAACAAAACTCCGATGATTTCACTCTCGCTCTAAATGAAAAGCAAACAAAGAACTGGACTAAATAAACAAGCCTACAAAGACATAAACAACAGAGACAGACAGACAAACAGACAGAGAGACAGACAGACAGACACACACATACACACACACACACAGACACACACAGACACACACACACACACACACACACACATACACACACACACACACACAGACATACACACAGACATACACACTAATAATAAAAACGCATCTAAAGTCTATGCTTAAGAAGTGATTTCTCTTTAGGTATAATATAGGAATAAATAAGGGTATATTATATAAAAGAACCAAGGAGCAGCACAATTGAATACTAGGACGCGTTCCAGCCAGCCGCCTGTACTGATCATCACTGATGAGGAATTTGATACTTTAGTTTGAAATACTGGGCAAAGGAAAGTATATACAGCACAAGTATTATAAGGCAGAAAGGTAAGAGAAATATTGTGATGAACGGTAAAGCTAAATCTCTCAACCCAAACATGTTTGTTGGTCGACGGCCTCACCTGGTGAGCATATGTCTACAAGTTTTGAATCGAACGTTTTGAAGGCTTACTGGAAAAAAAGTCCAGAAAACATAGGGATATGTGGGCACGCATTTACAAACGACATAATATGAAGACAGTCATTGTGATAATACAGAGATTCGAACGATTATACAGAAATGAAGAGTACAGGATTATGATACAGACAAGGATAAAAATATGCATGAGCCTCAAGGACTCATTCTTGTTTTGCACGATTGTGTTCTTTTTCAGACCCCGCTCGCTTGCTTAAGTTATCAGCAAGACATTCTCTTGTAATTTATATTGAAATAAATATGTCATCTGTACAAGTTAATTGGCGATGCTGCTTTGCCGGAATATGAACCATTTCTTTGCAGATCTACAAACGCCTCCCATGTCATAACAACTTACGGATACGGTAGATCACTGGGATTTGTTTGTTTGTGGTGATGGCAAAGAATGCGATGGCGTGTGCATCAGATACACATACACACAAAAACCGCGTGCCAAATCTCAAAGAAAGCAAGTTTCACTGTTCCTTGTTATCTCCTCATGGTTACACACGCGCATTAATTTTGAGGTCGCTTGAGTTGGGCTTAAAAGGAAGCGTAATCTATTTATCACATCATTTTTTTTTCTCCCTCTCAAGGGCCTAGTGACGTTAGCAGTGGCCAGTCCTAATGCATTTAAGTTAATTTAGAGCAGCACTATTTCGGATCAGAGGTTTAAAAAGATAAGAATTCCCAGTGAGCTAACCCCCTGTTCTCTTGCAACAGCCTGAAGACCCAATAGCCTTTTATGGGGGTAATTCAAACAAGGAGATACAGCAACAAAGTTTACTTGTCATAAACTATTAAAAGTAATGTATTTTTTCTTTAGATCAGATGCTTATCTCCATTTTAGGTGAATAGGAACAGCCAATGAAAATGAGGGCTGGAGTGACAGCAGTCGACGTTACATAGTAATTATATAGCACAAAAAAAAATTGGACATATGTAACCTCATCATATATCTTCTCTTACGGACCATTATAGCAGGGGTAAGCATACACATTTGGCATTTAGGGTGTAAGGATCAAATTGCACGGTGTGAAATGGCCATCAGATTTTAGTTCGTAACCTGCAGGATGATCGTAAATACCAGGAAATGTTGCGCATTTGCACTGTTATTTGTTTATTTGTTTATGCCGTTATTTATTGTTTAGTATTTTGTAACCATTTGTTTAGTATTTTGTAACCAGATTTTTTGGATGCTGGTATGTCGTGTTGACATGAGTTTATAATTTTCTTGAATCTTGAGTCCTTTTTGTGCCATACCAGTCCGTAAGATATCCACAATTAAATATAAAAGGTATTATATTGACACTATTATGAACAGGGAATGCTGTTCCCTCAGTGAGGAGGGCGCTCTTAGACCCTCAGACTAGAATATAAGTAGCCAGTCCATAATTTCGAGTTAGTGGGATGTTCGAGGTCATGTGTCAACCTGTGACCAGCTCGTCCCATCGGATCGACGATATTCGAAGTCATGAGATTGTATCCCACGTTTCTCTAGCCAAAATGCTATTACCAAAATGCCCCAAAACTATCCGCGGTGACTTCGAACTGACTTCTGAGAGTGTCACGTTTTCTTTATAGCCTTCTAACCCTCACTTTACCTTGCTAGTGATAACCATAATTTTCACGACTGTTTTGACTTCGCGGCTCCACACTGTGAACTACTATGGACTAGTGTGAACATCATCTCAACAATCATGTTCGTCATACACCTGTTTGTGGCATGGCACGGCATGAGGTATGACAATGCGGGTATACTGGTCGGGCGTGTTCAGGTGTCTGGGACCATAAGACACAACAAGGCAGATGTGTTGAAATATAACATTGGACTTGCGGAAGGGGTAGAAGAACAAGACGAAGGAATGCATAAAAAGAACACTATTATCTACAAAGAACGTCAGTAATGGACAGATGTAAGGGTGAGGGAAGAAAATGCAAGCTTGCAGGAAGCTCAAGAAAAGTACATAACCAGACAAAACAACAGAAACGACCAGCAGGAAGACTCTTCTCTGGGTTTTGAATCTGGGAACGGAGCAGATATTATTATAGACCCTGTCAAGAGTGCAACGAATGCTGTTTCCGTCAACAAGTAAACATTTGTGGCGGGTTGGTACAGGCAGTCTACGAGCTACTAATTATAGCCATGTCCAGACAGCTTAAATGACAGTCTATCGACGGGAAACATAATGGTCTGTGGAAGATTTTCTCAAACAGTGTTTTTTTCCCCGCAGCTTCGGTTCTTACCTATTATTTACCGGAGTGAGGGAGCAAGCAGGAGAAAATGTTCATGTAAGATAGCTTAGAAGGGGGTAGTGTTCAAAAGACGAGTATATAAAAAAGGAGAGAGACCGAAAGAAAGAAAGAAAGAAAGAAAGAGAGAGAGAGAGAGAGAGAAAGAAAGAAAACGACAAACAGAAAGAAAGAAAGAAAGAAAGAAAGAAAGAAAGAAAGAAAGAAAGAAAGAAAGAGAGAGTGAGCATGTTATTACTTTTTCTTCATATCTATAAGTCTATCCTTCCAGCTCTTCATTCCCCTGCCGTATCTTGTGTGAGCATCTGTCTGCTCACCCCCTTCATCTATTAAACAGAATGCAGTTTCCATCTTGTAATATTCCTCATTGTTTATAGTAGTGAAGGATGTGGCTCATGGGGTTGAGAACTGTTTGAAAACAACATTTAGTTTATATGCGACTCTTGACCCTTGCTATCTCGGAGGTCTGTTCTTCGACATATGTCTATTACGAGTAAGAATGTTTCTTATAAAGTTCTTTTGCCATAATGACGTGCAAGTTGCATATAGAAATATAACTGAGAAAAAAAATGTGGGAAGAATTCCATATGAGTGCCAGAAAGATTTCCGCATTAAAAAAACAGCGAACCAACATCATACCCTAACCTTAACCCTTACCCTAACCCAGGGTCAGGGTTAGGGTTAGGGTTAGGATTATGGTACGTTGCTGGTTCGGTGTGTTGCATGCGGAAATCTTTCTGGCACACATATGAAATTCCCCCCAAAAATGTATACGACTCTGCGCCAGAAATTGGATAGGTCTAGGCCAGATGAAAAGATAAAGTATCAGATCCGAATTTTATCAGGACTTACTCTTCATTATTCTTTTTTGCATTTCGTCGAGCAAAGAAAATACTAATTTATGAGACGTCGCATTTTTTTCTCGCCCTACTTAACGGTTAGTAAAACACGCTCGTTATTTTTCTTTGCTATCAAGTATTAGGGAATAGGAGAAATTGAGTTCTAGGAGAAGGAACTGTGTATATCTTGCATGTACTCTTATTTGAAGCAAAACACAGAGAGTGCTAAAGAAACACGTTTTATGCTGTTCCATGTGGATAGAGTTAAGTAAACATCAGGTGCTTTTCCACTTCAGTTGCCTCGCGGGTGGTAATGGTGAGAAAAAAATGGGTAAATGGGCATCAGACGGAAGGAGCTCATACTGGGGCAGAATGACTTGCCCTCCTATAGAGGTGCCTGCAAGTGAGATCGAGGGAATGAGGAAAAGAGCAGTAAGAGCTAAGGGTCCGGGATGAAACTGAGGTTAGTGGCCGTGGAATTTTCCGAGCTTCACCGATATTTCCATTCACAAACGGGGAAGAAAACTGGAGGGCTACTTAGAAGCCCGTGCATGGTATAAAATGATGCATGAGGCACAATGTGTATTCAATCGCACACTTCACATCTAAGCGCTGTTTCCACTGGTAAAACATTTCATGCTGCATGGACACGTTCCTACGTCACTGTCCCTCTGAACGTTAAAAAAATGTGTTATCAAACGTCTAGCATTTGAAATAATTATGTTCAGTTCAGTTTATTATAGGCACTAGGCTACAATCATGTAATATAAATACACAGCAGGAAATACTTCGATTTACATTTATAATACAATCTGGCGATGACACATTTTATAGGAATATGAAGGCAAATCCAACTGAGTGAGGCGGTATCCACGGCCGTTTGTTGGCAGGGCTTGCCTTTCAATGGTTACCACTGGATAGCCCAGTTTGAAGGAAGCTAAGGAACTGGACAAGCAAGTGTACTTAAAACTTTCATTTTATTCTGGGTAATTTTTCTGTTGTAGCCATGGAATGTCATTATTCAATTTTTATCTCGTTCTGGTTGCAGGAGCCTAACTCGCCAGAAAAAAAAATAGACTATCAGAGTCAGTAATAGCAGATATTAGAAATGATCGTAAAACATGAAACAACAACGCAAAAATGGTGAAATTAGTCCTAATGTGTGCAGAAAAAATATGTTGCAAGCAGTGTTTCCTAATGGCTTCAGAAGATTTTATTTGAGCAGGCCTGTGAACTACAGAAGATGGTCAAATTTTAACCCCCCTTCATCTAAATTAAAACTTGTGAAAATTCTAAAGTAAGGACGCCACTGTGAACAATAAATAATTTTGAACACTGTGATGACACCAGACTTGCGGAATAGTCTTGGCCATCTCAAAACATTCCGGTGGCTCCAGGAGAAAATTTTATCCAACGGCTCAGAGAGACTTTTACAATTTCTCAGATCTAATGACTCACACTGAATGACATCACACTAAAGAATTTCCAAAGCCCATATCAAGTCTACCCTCCTCTTGGTAAAGGTTCAATGGTGCTTGTTCGTAAAGACCTGGCGTATTTTAGGCTGACAGCCAAAGTGTGGAAGACGATCTGCGATAAACACTCTGTCCATCTTACTTGTTGACTCAAAGAGAGCAAGACAGTATTTCCAAAAAAGTTGTGGTGCAGCACCGGACTAAGAAATCCTCCCGTCATCCCCGGGAATGGCTAATAACTCCGGATCCTGGCTAGGAGAGCCAAGAGTGGCTTCTTCCTGTTTATCTTCCAACTCTAATGATCCTCAGAAACATAAGCAAAAGAATAAAAGCACAAAGCAAAGTCCAAAAGCAAAGTCCAAAACCAAAGGGCCTCATTAAACCAATGGTGTATTATTCTATATCGCCTTTCTCAACACACACATAGCCAGAGACAATAATCATCTGTTTTGATTCCTCAATGTGCATTTGAATAGCCTATAATCATATGCTTACAAAGTACGTATGAATCCCGATTCATCACGTCGCTGATACATTTTACTTTTCACAAGAAACACAGCTGTAGATCAGGTCTGAAAATCCTAGACATGATTCATCAAAGAAGTTTGAGGCCAGAGGGTATTTGTAACCTGGCATTACTGTTCTCCATATATTTTGCAACATGTAATATCCTGAGTAAAAAGTGTAGAAGAATCCACATTCATAACTACTGATTTATTATGCAGCTTTATTCTTTCTTCTCGATATTTGTCTTGCAGCAAATCAAAATAATGCTTAAGTCGCTTTTTCATATAAATAAAGTTATTTTTGTTAGACATGAAAGCTTAATGTGTGTACTTTATATTTGGCTGGAAACGCTGTAATAACAACATTTAGCCTGAGATATTAGTTTTGAAATGGAAGGAGGTAATCCCATGCAATGAAAAAAAAATGAAAAAATATTGATTGACAATAAATTTAAACTACCTGAGTAATCTAGCATGCCTTAGAAAAACTATTATTATTATCTACACTTACTGGCTATTTCTACATAAAATCAATATTTTTAAATACTTTTTTTATTTAGAGAAATGATTTTACTCTCGATTCCCCCCAACAAGCAAATTAAATAATATTCGACATCGAAAGATTTAATAATCTTTAGCAGAGCATAATATGTTAACGCTCAGGTCTAGCGACATAAATGTCATTTGACATAAATGTCATTTTGACCTGCCGCAAAACATTTAGACCTAGTAGTGACAAAAAGATTGCAGTTAGAAGCCTTTTTTTTTCGCAGTTAATATACAGCAATGAATAAGAATAGTGAAACGTCTCTACACACGTGTGTCAAGTGCAGTGTTAGGATCATATAATATTTTTGACAGCTGGCTGATCTTGAAAAGTTTTTGGAAATGATCTAGACTTCAAACAAACAAAAAGCTTAACTTGGTCGAGAACAAGACACACTTAAATTTTACAAACCTTGCTCGAATCACCACCAAGCGTGTGTCTTGTCGGCTGGGGTTGGCTATCATAGTTCATCATATCCTTTCTCGACTTGCGGCTCAGGAATAGGTTTGGAAAATGAGTTTTCTCCGCTCTCTTTGTAAAAAAACGAACACTCTTCCTTGATACCTTCAAAGTAAAGGCTGTCTGGATCAAACAAAGAAGATAATAGCTCCGTCCCGCAGTCGTCTGACCTAATCCGCCTGCATTTGGGACATTCAAAGTCTCAGACTACTTGTACTTTTGTGGATGGGAACGATCAGTTTCAAGGCTCATGATAGCAATTCCACAGCGGAGTCACGGAATCACCGTCTGCAACGCAAACCATCATCCGCTTCATATTCTCGGTTAAGATCTAGATCTATGACGGTTTCCTGCGACGTTATCCGTCTGTGGGGGAAAATAATGCTGTCAAATTAAGTCTCGTGTGTCTGATGCATTTATGTATCAGTTCTGTCGTAGCGAAAGGGGGNGGGGGGGGGGGGGTTCCTTGATATGCACACTAAGACACGAGAAAGATCCCACGGTTTTGCTCTTTGCGTTACGCACGTACAGTACTATTTGACGGTGTGGAAGTATTGGTGTCACTGACCTTTGACCGCCTGGGGAAGAATTCCGAACGAGACTTACATTGTAAGTACCTAATGCTCTTGTCTAGATGTACATTCGGGTTAAAATTAAGGGTAAATTCGGGTGGTTTGGCTTGTATTGGACGGTTCTGAGTTGGGTTGCGAATCTCATTCGGAATTTTCTTCCCCCTCTTGCAACTTCTGAATGTAGAAGTGGTGGCAAGACGTAAAATGCTCTATATATAAACAACAACAACAACAACTACTACTACTTCAGCAACACAACAACAACAACAGCAACAACAACAACTTCAACAACAAAACAACAATAACAACAACAACAACAACAGCAACAACAACAACAGCAGCAGAAGAAACAACAACAATAACAGCAACAACAACAACAACAACAAGAAAACTTTATCTAGACTTTATCTCACAGGAACTGTAGAGAAGGGAGCTCATACATGTTTACGAGACAAGACGAGACTGCCATAGTAATGATCCGGTCTAGCCAGACACTGTCAAGATATCGATGCAAAACACTGTTGCAGTTTTAGGTCAGACAGAATCAGGTTATAGAACACAAACACGTTTGTACAATCTAACAGAGATGTGTGCACAAGAAAAGAATAGGGGACCGTGTTACAAACATTTCAGTAAAGATCTAAGACTATTAGGTAAAAAATGGGGGGAAAAAAACCCTAAAGTGTTAAATGACTGTCTTGTAATTGAATGGTCTATATTATCTGATTATAGGTTAACTGTAAAATGTACATGTACGTGGTTAACAGTTCATGGTGTGTGAATTTACGAGCAGTAGTCATTATGCTTTAAATGTTCATGTGCTGTCCTGTTGTGTATAACATTGTCCGCTTTTGAACCACGGTGTGGTCTGGGTTGATATCAGTATTAAACTGACTTGTTAAACTTGTTAAACAGAAGAGAAGAATAGAATGAAATAACTTACATTTGTCCGTGGTAGTTGCCCACAACATCAATACCTGTAGCATGTCTATTCCATGATATTTGCTGCTTGCCAAATTAACGTCCATACTGGATGCATCAAGTTATTCTACACCACAGGTTAGATACAACAAATGCCTTCACAAGCCACAAATGCACATTCGGTGTATGTTGCAAAATAATGTTACGCACAACAAACCAACGTCATGTACACTAAACTCAAAACACAGCATAACGCTTTATTAATGTTCCGGCCCTGTAAATTTTCCTGAAATGTTTCCTAAGCGAAGCACCTATAAGCATGCTCTATGGGGGCCAAAAGATAGAAATCTAGGTGATCTTACCTATGTCACATATCTTTGCAGAAAATCATGATCCTCTGGATCAATAAATGCAGGACTTTCGAATTCCAAACAAACGTGGGAGGGGAGGGATTTTATTCACAATGAGCTAGTGTTAGGAGAAAAGGAGAAATTCCGAATGAGACTCACACCTGATTGTCCTGTCTTGACGGATGTTAGGATTAGGGACTCGCCTCGACTGATGCTCCCGTCTCGACGGGCATGAGGGTTAGGGTTAAGGGTAGAGTTAAAGTCAGGGGGTAGGCTTAGAGAGAGGGTTTGGGGTTGAATTAGTAGGCATGATTTCCGAAAGGGGATGTGAGTCACATTCGAAATTCCGCGTTTGATCTTAGTTTGGTCTTGAAACTGGACTTAACCTTTCGCAGATTCACACACACTCTGTCTGAATAGAAACAGTTCACAAGGCCGAACACAGCAACACTAAGGATCCTCTGATAAACATTTGGTTCTCAAAAAGCACATAGACCATCTAGACCTAGTCTAGATGTAGATCTGTTTTGCTAACAGTCTTGATCTCAGAGAGGGCTAGACTTGAAAACTACACCAGTCGTCCTTCCCACAAACACCACCTTGGCTACACAACTTATCAACAACTGAACAGTATCCAACTAATAAACTGACCTCCTCCGCACTTTGCATACTTAGCTCGTTTTCTCGTTTTATCTGCGTGAGATCCACTCAAATATACCTGCAGTCCGTTGTTCTTTTTTTCCCTTTCAACTTCTCTTATTCCTTTTTTGTTCTCAGAGATGAAATGAGAAGATGAATACATGTCAAAGACATACGAGCTAACTTTGCACTTTGCACCGTCTCCACTCCCCCCCCCCCCCCCCCCCCNCAACACACACATACATACACTTTTTAAAAATCCACGTTTTGTGCGTTGATTTTTTTTGTTGTTGTTGTTGTTTTGGGTGGAGGTTGGGAGTGGGGGTGAGGAAATGGCTTGAGAGGGAGAATTCACAGCACGGGCAGATATTTCATCGCTCAGCACGTGCAAGCTTTAGAAGTAGCAACCGATTACTGCTCACTACCGGCACATAATATGACAATGTTGCCAGATATGGCTCTTTCGGAACCAAATACCAGATATTTTTGGCTCTTGGTCTCTTTTTTTTTTTAACTTATACGAACTTAGGATTAAAACTGACTAATTTCCTTTATAAAAGTACCTATCCTTTTCTAAAACTGGTACTTCAAGTGATCGGGCTTTTGTCATAATTGCCCGATGGACACAAAGAACAGTCTTTGTTTCCATTTAATAGTAATTTCTAATTATGTTGCTCTAATGTTTGTAGTAAGGTTTATAATTATCATACATAATCAGATACATAGATAACTCAGAGTAAATTTCTTGTCGTATGTCAAATTCTGAGCCCAGCAGACCCTCTCCGGCCATTGTTTGGCTCCTGTCTGGCTCGCTTTTGTGTACGATTTGGCTCTAGCTCGATAAAAATCTGGCAGTCCTGACATATGCACGTATCGAAAACTGTGTAGCAAAGGATGGGGAACTGTGTCAGTCGTCTGCTATTGAGAATGTGTAGGGTTTTGTCATTGCATTGACACAGTCATAATTTTTTTTTCTCTAAGCTTTATTGCAGGCCAAAAGTGAGTCTAGCCTTACATGATTACAAGACTATTCTCTGAAGGCAAAAATGATATTGTTCAACGCCAATGTTCTGAAATATGATATTAGGTATTTTCTGTTCCATCACGTGACCTAGGAAATCTTGCTCACACGTTGGTTTGTTTACATGCTCTGCTCATGTATGATTACTCGTCATTTATCAAAATATCCTAGCAATCCCTCATTGTATGCAGTTACACGTTGCTGTCTTTTACGAACGTAGTAGGTTCAAACAGAGTCTCTGGGCAATGAAAGTGGTACCGAGTTGACCTTGTAAAAGCACTGCTGACAATGTTCTCAATGTCAATACTGTCGGCGTCAGGGGCGAATCCAGAAATAAAACGGGGAGAGGGAAAAGATATCGGAAAAACAATATACAACTCTAGATTTCATAATGAACAAGACTTTCCATTACCTCCCCTTTCATAATACACTGTACTTAGATAAAGGATATTCAAGAGCTGGTGTATAAACAGCTTTTTAGAACTACCCACAAGTGAAAGATGAAATTTATGGGCGGGAGAGAAGGTCATGAGCACCCGGTGAACCCCTCTGGATCCGCCACCGAAACGTCCCCAGCCTCTGCCGCCAACCCAGTTCTTAAATCCCTGTAGCCCACTCTCTCGGTATTTTCAATTCCAAGACTGACATCTCCCCAAGACTATCAAGTTCATCAGATTCATTTCTGTCCCCTCCATCTGTTGGAGAGTCGAAGCTGTCTTAAAACAATCCCTTCTTTCCTTCCTCAGCCTTTGTGATCCAATTTGTGAGCTGAGAAAAAAACAGAAGTTTCTTGCCGGCTCTTTTCTGGCTTGACATCCAAGTGTGGGACTGGTTGACAATTTCTCTATTCTTCTGTAGACATATATTGTGTACAAAAAACGGTAGGTTCAACTAAATTTTTATTTTTACTAAAGCTTTTAAAACAGAAGTTTTTTTATATTTTTTGCCCACAATAAAGTGGAGTGGATTGTCAGAAAATAAAAAAAAAAATTTGTGGCCACAACTTCTCGTGGGTAGATGACTTATAACTGTCCTTATAAGACCGATTTTGACAATGCAGCATTTTGTCATTGGACTCCAAAAGCATCAAATACTGTGTCCCTTTCCTCTTCCTCCAGACAGCACGGGGAAGGGAGAGGAGGGGACAGGAAGGAAGGGGGAAAAGCCAGGCTCTGTTGGAACCGATTACCAGTCCCAAGAGCAAGGAAACAAGTTCAAGGTATCATGACCGACGGTAATTTCATTGGCCTAATCCTGGCTTGGCTGAATAACAAAGCATACACACGCAGGCAGAAAATAAAACTTTAAGATGATCTTGCAAAAGGCAAAACAAAACGAAAAAGTCTGCAAACTGATCTTCGGACACGTTTCGCTTGTATGAAAAAACAAAACTTCAGACTGCAATATACCTGGGTTTTCCTTTGATTTGGGTCATATTATGTCTTTATGACATGCTCGTGATGTCATTCTGAAATGACATCACGCTGGCAACCAATCAAATCGCACGATGAGCAACGCAGAGTAACAGCTGTTTCTGAGCACCCGCTGGCAGATTTTACGACTTTCTGTTTTTTACCACAAGGAATAGGAAAACACGAACGGTTTGTTGTATTCCACGAAATGAGAATTTAATTTCGCGCCCGGAGCAGAGTATGCGAGACAGGTTAGAAAGATAATTAGTCAGTGCACTCAAGAGCAAGGACAAAGGTAGGTTAAAAAATAATTTCGCTCGGGATTTCAGACAGTAAAGCTTGGCTAATATTCTTCAAGCTGGTGCTCAAATCTAGAGCGTGGTAGTTAACGATTGTGCGTAGACAGGAACTGAGACATTGAGCATCTCTATTAGGCATGAAAGCATTTCTGTTGGAAGCACTATAAACTCCGCTAAAGACCCGTCCTTGGCGTCGCTTATAGTGCGCATTATGGACGTTCTTAAACTGCGCATTTTGTAACAATGTCTGCCTGTGTTTTTGTCTGACAATGTTTTGATACAGTCTGAATGACATGAGTTTTAGCTAGTCTCTTATTGAACACTTGTGGCTTTGTGTGCCATTCTTGAGCAGTGATGCCGGAATTGATAAATATCAAGGTGTGAGTTGTCTAGACTTAGTTACAGTTACAGTACCCAAACTACCTCACGCCGTATGCCAATGGAGATGAGGTAAGCACTGAAAACAAGTAGATCTAGAAACTTTGAATAGAATGACGTGGCCTTATAACCAGACCATCATTCATAATATCGTAGGACGTTAATTTATCTGCTTACACGATTAGTTCTATGTTTTGCCAAGACCTCTACATCAGTCCATTGTAATGTATTAAGTTCTACAATGAAAAATGTTTAAAATGCATGGCGTAGGCTATGTGTCTGGGCGTCATTTTATTTACTGTCTGAGAGCTGTTCTAAAAGCAGTACATATTATTGAAGATTCATAGCTAGACTCATGTGGACAACCATATTATGATCCTCACCGAACTGCCGGGAAAGTCAGTGAGTTCATGTTTTTTTTGGAGGGGGTGGGGTGGGGGGGAGGTGGGGAGGCAAATCATTATCTCTCTGGGCATCTGTTTGCCAACGATGGAACATAACATTGAGAAAAAAAGGAATAAACTATAACTAAGAAGAGTATTTCAGACAGAGCCATGGCTTCTAGTTCATTGCGCCTAATTGTACAGTAATATTAATCAGTTTCAAAGACCGGCACGTATATATTATATGATATTTAGACAAGTCGACAGCAAAACAGTGGCTAGATAAAGCCTTGTCCAGAAAATTATACCTTTTACCACTATGTTTCAAAGTGACGATCAACTGAACTGCGCCTTTGAAAAGAAATATTCCTCTTGTATGTTCAGGATGATGAAAAACGACTTAGTTCTACCTGCTTCATGTAGTCTAAGGCACCCGAGAAGACACTATCTGTCTCATGCACGTAGAACTAATTTAAAAGCGACCTGACTGCTAATGTTACTGACTATCAATGTTGTTAGAGAATGAAATAACTGGTCATCTATTCTTCGTAGCATACTCGCTGCTGCCAAAGGGAAAAAAAAAGAAGGAGAGCCAGGCAACTATTACACCGTGATGGTAATCTATAAACTATAATTATTGCAGTTGTGCTGTTGCAGGTAATAGTTGCATTTCTAATTACGGTTATTTTCGGTCTGACCTGACAAGTAGGTCAAGGCCATATGTGATCATGAGGCATACAAATGGCATATTAGAGCTCCCAGTTCATGCCCTTGCACTTGCAGCCGTTCGCGTGAGTACAGAGCGAAGGACAGAGTAATGTTTATGCATGGACTTAAGCGAGCGTGCAAGGCATCTTTTACCATTCAAGAGAGGTGGATTACAGCGGGGAAGGAAGTAATAGAAAGGAATAATGAGAAAGACAGTCTACAGAGAGATAGAGAGAGAGAAAGAGAGGAGAGAGAGAGAGAAAGAGGGGAAAGAGAGAGAGAGAGAGAGAGTGTGTGTGTGTGTGTGTGTGTGTGTGTGTGTGTGTGTGAGTGCGTGCGTGCGTGCGTGCGTGTGTGTGTGTCTGTGTGTGTGTGTGTGTGTGTGTGTGTGTGTGTGTGTTGGAGAACGTGAGGGATAGAAATGAGGAGACTAAAAGAAATAAAAGGAGAATAGTCTGTCTGTCTGTCTGTCTGTCTGTCTGTCTATCTGTTTGTCTGTCTGGTTGTCTGTCTGTCTGTCTGTCGGTCTGTTTGTCTGCACGCGCGTGTGCCTTTGTGTGCGAGAGCATGAACACGCGTATTAAAGAAAGAGAGAAAGAACCAAGTAAGAAGCAGAAATGTAAATGAGAAAGAAACATGTGAGTATAGCATGCATGGCTTTTTACCCGTAAGGAAAGGAGAAAGAGAGAGAAATAGAAGAGGCCAGCAAAAAACAGGAAGGGAATTACAGATTTATACTGATGGGCAGAAAAAGAACACCGAAAAAACAAAACAGAAGAACAGCTAAAAATACTTTAAAATTATAAAAAGAGATGATGGAGGGAGATACCCCCCCCCCCCCCCCNAAAAAAAAAAAACAAAAAACAAAAAACGGGCAGATTGGCAAGAAAAAAAATGGATTACTGACAGGCTAAACGGAACAGCAAGAAGAAGAAGGAATTAGATCTACTGACAAGCAAAACGGCGGATAAAAAGAGAGAAGGAATCTGAACGTCTACAGACCATGAACGAATCTTCTCATGTAAACGGGATGATATTACAAAGAGAATGTGTGAGTGAACTGATGGGGATCAGCGCACATGTATAATTAAGGTGGAAAACAAGGGTGTGCATGAGACCAATATGTCTGAGGCTGGTAATGGGGCGTCTGTAGCTGGATGTCCCCCGGAAGCAGCTTCGTAATGTAGACAGTGATCAGTGAGATGGCCCTGCGACAGGAGATGGCGTGCGAGGGCACTGTCAGGCTATCCAGTTTTTATTGCCAGATGGAGACAGAAGAGGTATCCAACATGAAATTGATGCAGTCAGCACCGTGTTGCCACCTGTAGGGATTTTCCCCTACGATGGGGTTAAAAGGGTGAGTTTTTTTATTGGTGCTGCACTCTAGCTGTGAATTGATCTGCCCCTCTTAGAGGTGGGGAAGGGGGGAAGATGGTGGGGGTGTGCCGCAGCTTCTAAATTAGTTATTTAGGAAATTTGGAATCTTTTGCATACACTGGAAGTAGCGGCTCCGCAAAATGGTGGCCGTCATTTACAGTTTCAAATTTGTTTGTGGAACTTTTTACAGTAGACTTGTGTCGGAAGAAGATGTGGCAAAAACCAATGGTTTAATGCTAATAAATGAGAAAAAGATTTAAGTATAGCATACACTACTCGCAGATCAGCGCACACTTTTCTAGCTCTTCCGCGTCAGTCACTGCCATCTTGGCTTGCTTAGAGAGAGACTAATACTCTTGTGGCTTGGATTCTCCTAGGGACCGCTCACAGAAGTATGAAAAGCACATGATCAGTGGCAACACCGATGCAGCATCACGACACGAAAATTGAGGCGGTTTGGGGAGAGAGAAAATGGGGGAGGGAATAAGGAGGAGGGGGCAGGTTTGGAGTGGGAGGGAGAGAACCTAAACATGAAGTGTCAGTGGATAGACATGCTGAAGCAGGTTGGTTTTAGAGTAGATTGGAAAGGAGAGGGGCAAGGGTAATTTAGAGCGAAATCGCGTGACTGTGTTTAGCTCCTGTGGTAAGTGGCTATAGATCTGACAGATGGGAAGTGGCTATTCGTGAGAATGTCCATCTAGGATTGAGGGCTGAAGGTCTCATTTTGGTTCCGTGCTGTCAAATCTGCCAAATGGTTACCTGTGTATGACGGTCACCAGGCCACAGCGAGGTTTTATTAAAAGTGTCATGGTCATTCGTGTCATGACGACGGACACACACGCGCGATACTCATTGTGGCTGTTACCTAAGGGTTCTGATCGCTTTCAAATGTCCCTTATATTTCCTCTTCTTTTTTTCTTCTGCGTTGCCGGGCATGTCTCATATTGTTATGATATTGCTAAATTGATTCAGAAAGTTGGCCGTTTTTTGCAAATCTGCTGCCGACCTCCATAACTTCATCTCGAAGGCTGTCCGCAGACACGTCAATCGCTGAGGCTGTGAATCTCAGACTTCAAGAATTTGGAATTAAACCTAGGTCAAGTCAAATGGAGTGTCTATGAGGCCAAGATCGGAAGGTATATAATCAGTGGACCACAGATACCAGCAGCATCAAGACCTTTTGCAGCAGGAGAGTGAGCACTTATGGGTCTGCCTGGAGTGTAAGAATATCGGTAGTTCTAGAAATCAGTAAAGATTACAGTCTTGTAATGGGATTGGACCCTTTTTTCCTCTATGGGCTATATTAACATTTTGAGCTGCCCTCTGAACCCAAAGTTTTAGCTTTCACCCAGATCCATACCAGGTTGAAGCTCATTATGCGGCCCACATTTTAAGATTTACCCAATCCTAGCAAGCCCTTTGAAATTTTGATCTTGGTTGCTATTTGTAAACAGAGCCTACATTTTTCACTGGTCAAAGCCAAACCCCTCCTCTTCCGCCTGAGCACACCCTTGACCTGGCAGTTCCAGCCCAGGGTTAAATAGTGCCTGGCAAAATAAAGTAAAATGGACACAGTTTCCCATGATATCAAAATTTTTCCCCCCTGGAGCCCTTATTACTGGAAGCAGGGCATGCCAAGAGAGGGAAACGGGGAGATGAAATATAACCCCTAAGTTTTGTAGGACCCAAAAGTGGAAATACAATTACAGGCCTGGAACCTAAAACAGCAGTAATGAAGTGAGAGCAATCAGTGAGTTACTGGAAGCATTTATATCATAGACATTTGCTGTAGAGGACAGAGCACTTACAGGTCTGCCTACAGTGCGAAGGGGTCTGTCGTTCTGTAAGTCAGTAAACAGTAGTCTCTAAGGCTGTCTTTTCTGGGCAAACCTTTTTCTCGTATCACTGTCCAAATATGGGCATTACTATAAAATGTGGCAGGAAGTCTGCTCCTTCATGCAACTACAGAGTGAAGTATTCAGTCTGCCAATTTTGTGCGTTTTTAACTACAACAGTAGGACCATACGACACCAAATACAAATACTGTACTACTATTAAAGTTACTTTATGAAGGGAATAATGAGAAAGGAATTCGGAAAGATCAGAGAGCGAGACAGAGAAAGAAAGAAAGAGAGAGAGAGAAAGAGAGGGAGGGAGGGAGGAGAGAGAGATAGAAAGAGAAAGGTTGTGCATGTGCATTCAATAAATTGCATGAAGACCGCGGTAATAGTTAATCTCATTTACCGCGGCATTTTTTTAATGATGAAATGACCGGGAATGAAAAGTAGGGTGCGCGTTTTTTGTTGTTGTTGTTGTTGTTTTTTGTTGGTTGATTGTCCCGTCCCAGATTTAGATCTGGTCCTTATGGGACATATAAAAAATTGCTATAATTTAACGAAAGGAAATAGGGGAAATTGGCTTTTCAGCTGGCATTGGCAGGGCGTCATCAAGGGATATTGGAGCTACCCCCCTCCCCCCATTCTCCCTGCTGTTACTCCAACCCCATCATAACTTAAGAAAACACAGCTACTTTAGCTCCACCAAAAAAAAAAAAAATTCAATCACGCTACGGAACTTTTAGCTAACGATGGAGGAACAGGCGAAATGGACACTCCCATGTGTGGGATGAGGGAGAAAAAGCTGTCATAAAAACTAAGCAACGATTTCAGCTCTTCAAAGATCCAGTCTAGTACAGTGAGGTTACCATGGTCCTGTCCCTTTCCCTTTCTCTCTCTCTCTCTCTTTCTCTCTCTCTCTCTCTTTCTCTCTTTCTCTCTCTCTCTCTCTCTCTCTCTCTCTCTCTCACACACACACACACACACACACACACACACACACACACACACACACACACACTCTTACAAGGCGTTCGATTAAGTCAGTCTAAGCACATGGATTTTGGGCGAAAGAAATGCTTGGCATTTAACTCACAATATCANTATTTGAGAGTTGGCTGGTATGGTCTGTGCTTTGTGAATTATTTGCTGGATACGCCTTATTACCAATAAAGAAGTATTTTGTTTCCTGCACAGCGTCTTGGTTTGTGAATTAAAGTAGCAACGTCAGTGGCGTTTTTAAGGAGAAGCTATCGTATTCGGTGCCTCTTCACTACACGCCAATACTGATTTGACACTTGCTCGCTACAATTAGTCTATAATAATAAATATTAATAATTTTGAAATTTTATACAGGATAGTCATGCAGACGTTACTGGCGCTCATTTTGAAGTTTTACTGTTTCTTTTGACTTCTGCATACGTATGCAGATGTCAAAAGAAACAGTTAAACTTCAAAATGAATATTAATAATTATAATACAAATATTAAAGTAAATCTGCATGAGCGGACATTTCCTTGATACAAGATTTACATATCATTATCCTGTTATCCGAGACATGCTCCTCTAAATCCGAAGTTGCAACAATGCGATATGCAATTAAGCGGAGTTAAATTGTCCATTCATTGAACCTGTCAATAATAGAGGATTTTCGGATTTATTGACCATGCATTACATGTCACATTATCTCATTGCAACGTAAAAGCCTCCAGCAAACACCCATTATGAACGACAACACATTCCTGAATGGAGCGCGTCCATTCGCAGCAAAGTGCCTGTGGTGCAGACAAATGGAAGATGGATGGATAGTGAAACCTGAAAACAAAGCAAAGCAAAAAAAATGGTTAATTGACGCTGTGAATGAACTGCAGACAGACAAACAAACAATCAGCAGGGTGTATCGGGAGCTTGGTAATGAAACAAGATTTTATCATTTTGCTTTTCACAGTCACCCCAAGCTCTTCTATTCATGTATAGGACATGCGACTTCAAAATTTATAGACTCGAAAAATCTTCTATGTAAATTACAGTATATAGACTATAACGTTCAGTGGCCATATGCACAAATCCGCACCTTAGTTAACGCACTGCGGTAACCACGGAAAACTCCCAAAACATTAGTAGTGTTCACTGTGGTTAAAGCAGTACTTTAACTACCGTATGGATTATGCATACGACCACAGATCCTGTATCTCTTGTTGTTCATGTCGAGTATTACTAGTGAACTCGAGCACCTCCCAAACTCAAACTTATGGCCAGGTCTTCCTTTGCGAGGTTCTACTGTATCTACACGAGTGAGAGAAAGCAATAAATCAGAACTGGTGCATGTTGTGGAAAATCCCTGATAAAAAAATCATTTGCTTTTTCTTCTACCGTATATTATCTTAAAGTTTCGGTTTTTTTCGGTTGACTTTTTTCTTCCTATGATATTCTTCCTAGGATAAAATGTCAACCGTAAAAAAAAAAAAAGAGAGAGAATTTAAAAGTGATAAAGAGTTATATCTGTTTAATATCAAATATTGTGACAATTTACAGTTGGGTTGACATTTCTCAAAAAAAATTGAATGTTATTCAGTTTGCAGATTTGAAGAACTAGTCTACAAGACAAGGTGGATGTAATAACCAGCCTCTGCTTTTCATATTTTTAATAAGTAATAACGAAAATGTCAAAGTCACAAATCCGCTATGACCGGAGAGTTGAGAGCAAAGTGTTTACGCGTGTGCCTCCTATCATCAATTCATTCTTGATGATCTATTTGACATTGTATTCATTTGGCCAGAGTTGACCCTTTTTCCGGATTTTTTTTTTTTTGGTCTAAAAGAAGGCATTTGATATTACATTTTTTCCGGTTGACTTTTCTTTTTTGGTCAGTGTGAAAGAAAACATTTAAGATTACTTTTTTTTTTGTTACCTTTTTGCCTAGGTAAAAGAGCAGTTGACTTTTTCCACCTGAATCGGTTTCCGAGTTCCCTTTTGTATATTCTTCACGGCATGCAAATACCAGAGGTCTAAGCCCGTCTAATTAGCCAGGATTATACACTGTATCAGATCAAGTTGTGTAAATCCACCAATGCGGAAAACTCTCCTAGACCAGGTACATCGAAGGAAATATAAATACTCTTTCAACCTTCAGACCATTCGAGTAAATATGCCCGACGAGGCGCGGATAACGAAGATGTACTACCAGCCTCGCCTTGTCATTTCACAGCCAGAAACATAACAAGAAGGAACAGTTCCAAAACTATGGCTAGAATCCTTCGGCACTGAATAGCCAACGAGGCAGTTAGACTGAGCAAGGTCGCACATTGGTAAAGCATGTATAGCTGTAGTAGGGACCTAGCGGGGAGGGTATGAGGAAGGGGGAGGGGGAGAGGCAAAGGAGGAAGAGAGGGGAGAGAGGAGAGGTAGGGAGAGCAAAATGATAATTATCTCAAGATAAGATTCAGAATTCAAAGTCTTTTTTAGACTCTAGGTCAATAATATAAAAGTCAATACATAAACCACAGGAAATCAGAGAAAGTGAGGACAGGGGGAAGGAAATAAGGAAAGAGAAAGAAAGAAAGAACGACATTTATAATAGAACTATTCTTCATGTATTTCTGCTACGCCATGAAGGCCGAAGGTATGACTTGCATCCTTTAAGCACGAAATATGAGACGTTTTCACTGATCAAGGTCACACACTGGTAAAGCACTTATAGCTCCAGCACAGATCTACACTAGAGAGAACAGAATGACATTATCTCAAGACATGCTCATGGTACGAAATGTACCATTTCCGTTACGGTATGGAAGGTGGAAGGCTAGACTTGGCATCCTTTAGTAGGGAACACGAGACATAGACATTGAACCGCGCCACACATTAGCAATGCACTGACAACAGCAGGGCAGTTCTATAGGACAGAGCAAAATGATGGTATCTCAAACAGAGAGAAAATAGACACATAGACAAAAATGCTTTTACATGTGTGGAGCATTTTCTTTAAACTGACTTTCTCACATAACTTGTTTTCGCTTTAACAGAGCGAGATCGGCCTTCTCTCTACGACCTTCAGCGATGCTCTCTTCTTGTACAAGCGGAAAAGTGAGTGAGTGAGTGAGTGAGTGAGTGAGTGAGTGAGAAAGTTATCCTCCACAATCACGAAATATGAGACATTTTCATTGAATCAGGCCGCACATCGGTTAAGTGCTGAAAGCTCCAGCACGGATCTAAGGGAAAGAGAATGACAGGGCATTATCTCAAGACATGCTCATGATACGAAATGTACCATTTCCGTTACGGTATGAAAGGTTGAAGGCCAGATTCAACGCTTATCCTATGACATTCCTTAAGTTACCTTACTTAAATCACATCTTCCACGTGCGTGAAATTTTCCTCTTTGCAAGCGTCGAACGAAGAGAAAAATCCGCCCACTAGCGATGTTCCGAGACAACGGCACAACACAGAAAAAAAATTATTCGTACGTCTGTAGAACTGCCGAGTTATGACAAAACGGTTCGATGCTCGATCAGACAGAGCTCACGTTTACAAGGTGTAGCTGCATCTCTCTAGCCCCGCTGAAACTCGATAGCTTGGCTATCATTTTGTAGGCCACACTGAATGTTGTTGTTTTTTTTTCCTGTAAGGTTTATTTGAAGACAAAATAATCAGGAGTGGTGGTTTTTCAATACAGCAGATTTCTACTGATTTGACGTCCAACTGACTCGAGATTACATTTCGTTTCATCCTAACAACTGCTCTGAACTTGCAAATGAAGTTCCCTGAGGATACATTTTGGCACGATGGGAAGACGGTGTTTATTTCACAAAATGATACTCTTAAAAAGTACCCGTTTACTTTAAATGCAAATGAAATTTAGAGCCTGGGTGTGAAGGTAATTGGAGATTTCAAAGTGATGAGAAACGTATCAGGTTTGTTTGAATTTTGGATGGATTATTGCTTTTATGTGCGTGTTTCTATTTGGTTCGGGGATCTGAAATACGAAGAAATAATCTTATCTCCCAAACTCAGATGGGTGACAGTGAATGCAGCTTTAGGCCTAAATTATGTGTCTTTATTCGGGAAAAGACCGCATGCGCCAAAATTACAATTCTACATAACACTCCCGCGCACACACACACACACACACACACACACACACACACACACACACACACACACACACCCACACATACACACACACAGATAGATAGATAGATATTTAGATAGATATTTAGATAGATAGATAGATAGATAGATAGATAGATAGATAGATAGATAGATAGATAGATAGATATCAGTAATATCTTAATATCGGAAACTTAACAGCCACAAAAAAAAACAACCAAGAAGACAAGATTCAGAAAATTACACTCTACACATGGGTGATGTAGGCTACAGAGGTGTAGTTCACGCCGGAAAGTTAACGGCTAACGGCATGTTACAGGTTAAAAAGTAACAGGTTACAGGTTACAGTACAGCCATCTTATCTTCATCTTCTCTGCCAACATTGTAAACAAGTGATGTCATCTTTTTTTTAAATATCAGTCTTCTGATAAAATGGCTGCTACCTCAGTTCAACCTATCTTGTGAGCCTTGCATGTTTCACGGGGGAAAAACAAAAACAAAAACAAAAACAAAAACAAAAACAAAACTTACTTAATTTCAAACATCAATAACTTCAATACAACAATCCAGATGTAATATAACTAAAATTTGATACACGTAGCGGACTGATATTCTGCAAATTTTAAAAATCTGTACGCTATGACTATGTCACAGCTGTAAACTTAAAAACATATCTGTCAATGACATGCCTGGTGTGAATCTAATAGAATGGTCCAAGCACATTCATTTTTTGGCAGTTACTTTTGTGTATACGTAGGAAAAAAAAATTGAAATTTGCCAATACCTAATATATTACTTATGTCTGTTAATAATTATTTACTTATAATCTTATCCCAGTTCCTTCTTAAATTCTTGAAGTTCCTGGACTTTGAATAAAGTTCAAGTTCAAGTTCAAATCTTTCTTAGGCATACGC
>JAWQUT010000121.1:1109781-1114970 GCA_033807755.1 Ellobium chinense
GTGTTTTTTCCCACTCCTTATTCATTGCAGGGGTTGCAGCATTGAAGTCGCAATGTGAGTGAGGGGCACTCCCAGAAAACAGCTCTGAGAGGATCATTCTAAGCTGTAAATAAACCCAGAAGTAAGAGATCTGTTTCACCCCAATGAAAGCGACTGTTACAAATCTCAGCAGCCAATCACACTCCTTAGCAATTCTGAGAATATTGATTTGATTGTCTCACTTATGCAGCCTATGAAGCAGTATGGATGAATGGTTGCAGCGTTGGATTTAATATGGAAGTGATTCCGCCCTGATCATGTTGTAAATTCCTGGGGGTAGAATTTCATTCACATTTTGCTCAGACTATCTGTAAAATAACATGTACCCTTTAAAGCCAGTGAAACGTTAAAGTCTCGAATATTACTGATCAGCGTCTATAAAATGGCAGTAGTGCTGTAAATATGCTCTCTCCAGGGAGTAGAGAAAATTACTGAGCGACCTGGCCTGCTGGAATATTAATAACGATACGTCGCTCGATCAAGTATTGTCTGGAACCAGACATCAGAAACCGATGCTTTTTATTATTTTAATACTTTCAAGTTCAAAGTTCCAAATGTTTCTTTAGGGTCTTAGCCAATACTGTAGATTAAACAACGCATCATTTACAAAAGATTACTTTTTAACTTTTCTGTCACCCCCACCTCTTTCAAACCGACGGCATGGCTCACTCAAACCCTTCTCAGTGGCCCTGCTTTAAACGTTTGAAAAGTGAAGAGACGGAAAATCCAACTTCATGTTGAATTTTACAATGCATCAGATCGACTCAAATAAGGTTAGTGAACTTGTCGGCTCAAGTTTTCAATTTGTATTCATGACGAAGTCTTGACTTCGATTTGCACGGCTCCCTAACACTGGATAACACACTCACACACACACACACACAAAAATAACTACGAGGATCGACCGAAACCCGAAAATCAAACCCTAGCTTTTTAGGGAACATGAGATCTTGAGAAGAGAAGCAAAAAGCATTTAAAAAAAAACCCAACAACTCTCCGTTTTAGTATCTAGTTCAACATCACGGAAGGTACTGAAAAATGAGGGGTGCAAATTCATTTTTTTTTCTTACACGGCCGAGCTAAAGACGATACCACTGTGGTTATTTCTGGTGCAGACAGTCATTATGGTCCTTGGAGACGGTCAGATGCATGCTACTGATAATTAGTCTGCTGTGTTTCCCAAATGGCTTGGCAAATGGTCACGTACTGATTGTACTTTACCGTCTGTACTGTCCTCTGCATTACATTTTATTTACTCAGGACAGGGGTTCTCAACCTTTTTCAGTCTAACAAACTCCTTGACGCCACCTAGCAATTTCAAGTAACCTGGGCCCTAAATTCTTTGTCCGGTAAACTTTACTTTTTTACTTATTGACGGAAATAACACCAAGGCACATAAGAGAGGTGCCTATATCTATCTATCTATCTATCTATCTATCTATCTATCTATCTATCTATCTATCTATCTATCTATCTATCTATCTGTCTGTCTGTCTGTCTGTCTGTCTGTCTGCCCATTACTGACATTCTTTGTAGGTACTCCGATAAGGGCTGTCAGTAGCTCGTATTTTTGGTGTATTTATTGCGGTTTTCGCATGGACCCTGGGATATGCAGGGTAAGTACCTCGTCCAGGCTGGGAACCCCTGATTTATGAAGAAGATTTGGTTGTGTAGATGTAAGGAGTTTATAGACAGATGAAAGTAGAAAGTGAAATTGAAACTGGCAGAGGCTGGAGGCATAATGGCGGTGGGTTCAGGGTTTGTAAATATCCACAAACTCCTTGTGCACTGAGATATTCTAAAGTTCCCCCTGTTCTGAGACTCATCCTTCGCTTCTCTCTCTCTCTCTCTCTCTCTCTCTCTCTCTCTCTCCTTCCTTCTCTTCTTCTCTCCCTCCTTTCTGCTCCTTCTTTCTTTCTCTCTCTTTTCAATAGGAACAGGGGTTGAACAGATCCAGAAACCCATTTGTGCTGTGAAATCTTCAAGTTGTCCCTGATCTAAAACTGAATCTTCACATTTTTTTTCCTCCTCCCCCTCCGCTCTGTCCCCCTCGATCGCATTTTTTTTTCTCATCAGCAAAACCATCCTTTCCATCATAATCATTCTTTCCANTTTTGCATGGACCCTGGGATAGGCAGGTTAGGTACCTCGTCCAGGCTGGGAACCACTGATTTATGAAGAAGATTTGGTTGTGTAGATGTAAGGAGTTTATAGACAGATGAAAGTAGAAAGTGAAATTCAAACTGGCAGAGGCTGCAGGCATAATGGCGATGGGTTCAGGGTTTGTAAATATCCACAAACTCCTTGTGCACTGAGATATTCTAAAGTTCCCCCTGTTCTGAGACTCATCCTTCGCTTCTCTCTCTCTCTCTCTCTCTCTCCCTCTCTCTCTCTCCTTCCTTCTCTTCTTCTCTCCGTCCCTTCTGCTCCTTCTTTCTTTCTCTCTCTTTTCAATAGGAACAGGGGTTGAACAGATCCAGAAACCCCATTCGTGCTGTGAAAACTTCAAATTGTCCCTGATCTAAAACTGAATCTTCACATTTTTTTCCCTCTTCCCCCTCCGCTCTGTCCCCTCTCGATCGCATTTTTCTTTCTCATCAGCAAAACCATCCTTTCCATCATAATCATTCTTTCCACATCTTTATCGGTCAATTTTTAAGAATGAAAGAGACAGCGCAAATTTATCAGTGCAAAGGCAGAAACTTAACCCAATCTGCAAACCAATTTCTCTTTCTCCGATGAAAGTCCGGATAAATCGAGTTTATTATTCCTCTCTCTTCTCCAACATTATCTTTACGCGCAATCGTCCACATCCTCAACATTGAATGTTTATGAATGAGACAGCACAAACTGATCAATACAAGGGCAGAAATCTAAACAGACTTGCAAACTGATATCTCTTCCTTCAAAAATGAAAAAAAAACCAAAAACGAAAAGAAACTCGGCTAAATCTGATTAAATATTCTCTCCTCGTTTGTAGGTCTCCATCACAGCTATTCTTCTTTCATGGTTATTCATGTTTATGGGTAAATAAGAGACAGATTTATCAATACAACGGCAGACAGCTAAACAAGTCTAAAACCGATCTCTCTCTCTCTCTCTCTCTCTCTCTCTCTCTCTCTCTTTCTGTCTTTGTCTCTGTCGGTCTAACTATCTGTCTCTCCCCTTGTCTTTCTCTCTCTCTTTCTCTCACACACACACATACACACACACATACACACACACACACACACACACACACACACATTCTCACACACACTCCTGGGAAAACAAAAACCCGAATGAATCTGATTCACCAACTTCTTCTGTCCTTTCCATCTCCCGTAATCTCTCATGCACAATCTGTTATCCTACATCTAGACGGAAACGCGCCAGGGGTGCATTCTAAGGCGTAAACAATGGTTTCATGGGCACCCTAATTTCTGGCATTAAAAGGGAATCAACTGAATCTTAAGCGAAAGAAACGCGTTTTTTGCTGATATGTAATAGTCTAAACTTGTCTAATGTTCGGCCCTTTTGACGTTAATAGCGTGGGCAGAATATGCCGATGAAGAAGGAAGATGGACCTAAAATCTCAGAATTGTTGATTCTGGAGAGATAAGGTTAGCTATAGAACTTTAAAGTCTAGTTATGTCAGATTGTGGCATGGCCAGGGTGTGCTGAAGAAGAAGAAAGAAGGACGTAAAATCTCAGAATTGTTGTTCCTGGAAAGATAAGGTTAGCCGTAGAGCTTTAAAGTCTAGTTATATCGGTGTCTGGCATGGCTAGGACAAGCTGGGAAAATGGGAAACCAGCAAATTTGATCTTTGAATGGTTAGTCCTGCAGTGATAAAGTTATTTATAGATCTTTACAGCTCAGTTGTATTCATAGGTATGCCAAGGCCAAAGAAAAGATGAACGGTATGAAAAAAATAGGAAGTATAATCGCTGCATTGTTGTTCTTGAAATGATTAGTTTAGTTATAGATCTATAAAGCTCATTTGTATGGTTACATGTCATGTCCAGGGTATGCTAGAAGAGAGGAAATGCCGCAAGAACAATCTCTGAAAGGTTGATCCTAAAGTGATAAGGTTTACCACAGATCTTTAAAGCACTATTATATTGGTATATAGCACGGCCAGGGTAAGTTGGGCAGAGCTAAGGTAGCAAGGGGCCAAGCAAAGTCTCTGCATCATTGAGCTTAAAGTGAAAAGGTTAGCTATACATCATTAAAGCTCAGTTATATCGGTACATGGCTTGGTCAGGGTAAGTTGCAAGAGAGGAAATGCTGCAAGCGCAGTCTTCAAACAGTTGATTCTGAAATGATAAAGTTAGCTATAGATCTGTAAAGTTCTATTGCATCGGTACATGGTGTGGTCTGAGAAATTGGGAAGAAAGGGAAAGCAGCAAATACAATTTCTGTGCAGCTGATCCTGAAGTGATAAATTTAACTATAAATATCTTTAAAGCTCAATTATATTGGGATCTCAGTATTCAGTGTTCGATAATATAAGCGTGTTTGATACTCAGTTCATGTAAGCACATCTGTTGGCAGCATAAGCTGGAAGACACAGGGTTCATTTTTTCAACAGCTACAGTATCGCATTCTTTATCCACTCCATTTTTTTTCCTTAAAAATAAACCCCATCAACCACAACAACAATAATACCATCACCACCAACAATAACACTGTGTCTACTGCTCAGACATTCCTCAATAATCATTATGCACTTTGTGCCACTTTGTCCCTTGAAAAATTCCTGGCCAGTCTCCATCAGCCAGTGAGCCAACCAGGTACTCTTGTAGAGAGGAAGTAAAAATGGGCTGAGCAATACATCTCTCAACCTAGCTCAACCTAGAATGTACCTTATCAGCCCTATCAGATTATGCAATGCATTTCTGATCACCTCTGCGATAGGAGGACGCATCAAACATCATCAGCAGCAGTTTGGAGTGAGAGCATCAACAGGCATTGGAAGCAGCAATGGTGGCATACCAGCCATTATCAGATTCTATCAGCTAAACGGTTTGTGCGCACGGCCTGTGGTCGAGGGTGAGGTACATGGCGGGCAAGGGCAATAAGTTGTGTGTGTGTGTTTTGTATGTGTGTGTGTGTGTGTGTGTGTGTGTGTGTGTGTGTGTGTGTGTGCGCGCGCGCGCGAAAAAAGAGG
>JAWQUT010000121.1:1115126-1177720 GCA_033807755.1 Ellobium chinense
TGTGTGTGTGTGTGTGTGTGTGTGTGTGTGTGCGCGCGCGCGCGCGAGTGCGAAAAAAGAGGTTTTAGTGGTGTTAGGAATCAGGAACGGACATTATGTAACACGGTTATTGCTTGTGTTAGGAAAAAGAAACGGAAAAAAAGGGGACAGAACAAGGGCAAAGAAAGGACAAGAGAAAGAAAATGAAACGATAAAAGGAAACAAAAAGAAAGCAGGAAGCGAAATGACAAAAAAAAAGGTAAAAAGGAAAAAAGGAAACGAAATAAAGAAAAGAACAAAAATTCAAGAAGTAAAGAAAGAGAGGGGGAAAAAAGTAAGGTAGCAGAAAGAAGGAAAGCTTGCATATTGTTTAGGTCCCAGTCTAAGTCCTCTTGTTTTATCACTGTTTTTTTTTTTAGTTGTTGTTCTTTCCCTCAATCTGACAATCGGCCTCCCCACCCTCCCCCCTCCCTCTCAACTCACCCCCGAAAACAAAAATACAATATCCAACTCTGCTCCTCTTGACGTACTGCACATTGAATTATTGCGACGCATTTTACAGAAGAAATCATTAAAATATTGATCACAAAGTTGCCAAGAGAACGGCGTCATATTTATCTATTTGAATGCTCGATTCCTAGACATAAAAACAACCGCTTTTATTTAATGAACCATAATAATCGTAAATCCAATACTATTAACGCCGAGTACTCAAACGAATCTTTAACTCAAAATATTCCGTGTCCCAAGGGCAACAGAAAAACTAACCACAGTTCCAGTCACGAAATCGCCGTAACAAAAACATTTTACTCGAACTAGACGAGGCATAAAATGAAATGAGTCGTGATAAAATCGAACACTACTAAAACCAACCACTCAGTTGCCTAAGTACTGGACTCGATACTTAAATACAAGGCAGGAAGCAATGTGTATCGAAACGAGTCACGGGTCAGGCCATAAATCGCCCGCTGTCAAAACGGAGCCTTTAGTGGCGTGTATGCGAGTAGTTACCAAACATCCGACTCCCGGGTGATCGAAGTGAACTCTGAGAAAAGGCTGTTGTGACGTAAGGAAGAGCGGTAGAAATGGTCTGACATGAAAACGCACTTCAAGTTGAAACCGTGACGGGCCAAAGGATGCTTTCAAAAGGTAATAAAAGATTTCTTTTTCTCTATTTCTTTTTCCTTGCATCTTCTGTGAAACTGTTTTGCATCCATTTCCTCTCCTTCTCTCTGTTCTTCCCTCTCCTTCCTTCCCTCCCTCCTTCTCTCTCTCTCTCTCTCTCTCTCTCTTTCACTTCCGCATTATATTCCCTTACGATATGCACATCAAACTTCTCTTTCTGCACTTCTTTGCCTATCATCTTTCTTGAAATACTTCTATTTCTATTTCTATTTCTATGTTTGTCTTATCTTACTCTCCATCCTATTTCCCTCTGTCCGCACCCGAGTCTCTATTAAGATTATTTTGTCTTTCTCTTTCCTAAGAAGTTTTATCCATTGCCTTTTCCCCGAACAAGTTCGTTTTTTGTCTCTTTTTGCTACATTTTTGTCTTCCCAATCGTTACAGCCATAGCTCTATTTCTGTCCTCAATTTTTCATCTTCTGTGTACCCTTTTAACCTTCCGTCATCTTTTCTCGATCTCTCTCTCTTCTCTCTCTCTCTCTCTCTCTCTCTCTCTCTCTCTCTCTCTCTCTCTTTGAACTCGACCGTTGTGTTCATGTACGTCAAAAGCTAATGAAAGACAGAAAAAATGATGAAGGAAAGAAAAGAAAAACTGATAGAAACGGAAGAAAACAGCTAACAGGGTGAGAAGTTGCTGAGCAAAAGTGCGGCCGGTTAGTAACTGATGGATGAGCAAAATAGAGATTAAGTCAATTTGACTGGCACACAGACAATTGTGTTTGGCCATTTCTTTTGGGCGACAAACTCCATCAGTCTAGTCTCAGTGCTGCAACAGATATCCTTACCTTGTCAGTCGGACTTACAAGAGTAGGGGGAATTGGTTCTGGATCCAGCCAGCTAGACTTACAACACTTTAAGATAAGTTTGTATATATAATATATACACACCTTCGATTTTTATATCTGTTTCGAAAAACAAGCTGTGGAGTTTTGATACCATTTCGATACTTGCGATTTAAATCGTAACAGTTTGCCTTTTCTGTTTTGCCTGTCCATGCAGCGGTATTGAAAAGTATCGATGTGCCTATTCTATACTGTGTATCAGAATCAAAATAACATCGAAACTTTCGATACTTTAAGCATGAAGTCTTAGTATCGCGATAGCCTCAAAATTCAGACACTGACCCACCACTAGTATACACCCCTGAAGGTCACTGTGGACGATATCTGTAACGTACGTATGCACCCAAAGTCGTATGTTCAGCGTTGCCCGCCATCCGACCTTGTTTGCAGCCGTACTAAAGCAATACTAATCAACAGCAGAGAGTATTCTTAAGTCTGAACAGAGACGTCATTAAGAAGAAAAAGCAACGAAAGGAAATTTTGTTCTCTTTTCTTGGGGGCAGTGCAAGGAGAGGAGATGAAATGGAAGGAGAGGGAAGAACAGTTTCAGCAGGGAATACAGGGTATCAACGAGTTCAAACTGATTTATTCTTTTTTTTTGTTTTTTTTTTTTGAGTTTTAATCGTCTTATACCATAATCGTCTCCAAACCGAAATAATGGAGGATTTTTTTTTTTAAAGGGCTGCGTGGATTTGTTGCCTCAGGGAAGAGAAAATAGAATCCCTTAACAATTCTAAGCCTCCGTCTCATATTTCAGTCTTATGAAATATTAATATTTTCTTGACGGTGATACGGAATTTAAAAAATGAGTTTAGCTGCCTTGCCAAGGAGTTTATTCAGGCTTGTGATGCCTTTGGGTATGGACGCATCGGTGGAAATAACATTTTCCAGAGCTCAACATTAAGTGGGAAGCAAGCTTTTCAAGCGGCTCTTGTGGTATAGTCAGTGCTTACAAAAGAAAATAAATGGCAAAAGCACTCGCAACACAGTGTTTCAAAAACACGAGGCACAATATATATATTATAGATATGTGCTTTAAACATATTGTTATCGCAAGAGGTATTAATATGTTTTAACCACCGTATCTTTCACTGCCGCATTAACCCCAGTGACACTGATTTCTTGTCTTAAGATCTATTCCGTATATTATGTCGCGGGGAATACATTCTTTCAATCCTAAGTCATTATGAAAATGTGATTTATAAAAATAATATCTTGTGGAATAACGGAGCCCACTTCTCAGAAGGAACACACCCGTTTAGAGAGTGAAGTTACTATGGTTCTCCTGCAGGAATTTATTATCATTCCTACCTTTACTTGTTTTGTGAACCCAGTTTATACAGAATCTGCTAAAACTAAACATAAGGCTTTCCCTTGTCTATAATAATAAGCTATTGTTGGAACTTGCTTAGGGAAACTAAGTAGCAAAGAGTCTCAGAAGGGGAGTACTCATGCTCTCTCTGCCTGTCACTCTAATGTAGGCTCTATCTATTGCGGTTTTCTAGGACTTTACCCCACTCTACCGACGTAAAATAACTCACCTAACCTCTGACAGAAAGCAATTTATTTTCAGTCTCTTTGAATAACAATATCATTTGACAAACTCCATAGCCTGACACTTATAATGTAGGAAAACACAACAGCCTAGTGTACAGCTGACTTTGCTTAAGATAAAGTTTCACTTAAGAGAAACAATTTCAGGTGACAAAATTAATTTGCTGTCTACTTAAAAATCACAGGCTATTCTTAGAGTCTCTTAATGGCAGCCTTTTCTATGGTTTTCTATAAACATGGGATTATGTGCAGTCAATTGCTTTAGGCAAGTTTCTCTTGTCTAAGTGACAATAAGAAATGCCATAAGAAGATAGACCAGTACAGTCGACTTAGTTTTAATCGCAGTCCAGATAACCGTAATTTAGGCCCAATAACAACATTTTCCGCATGAAAAATTGCTATATTTCTATGTAAAAGACACTGGATAATAAAAACTCCTCTTAACTGCAACATTCTCCATGCTCCCAAGTAGTTGCGATTAGGCGAGATTGACCGAATTATTGCTGTCCAACCTCATCAGTGCGAATCGTAACTTAGGCCCAATAGCAACATATTCAACATGAAAAATTGCTATATTTCTATGTAAAGACACTGGATAATAAAAACTTCTCTTAACTGCAACATTCTCCATGCTTCCAAGTAGTTGCGATTAGGCGAGATTGACTGTATTATTGCCGTCCAACCTCATCAGTGCGAATATTCACAAAAACAAACTTCCCATAAAAATGTAAATATTATTCCCCCTCAAAGGTTTCTCAATAAGCCTTTGAATTGTTGAAGTCCAATATTATGATCTGTATCAACACTTCTTAGCTGAATGCTATCTGTTTACGCAGTGTATAATATCACAGTGGATCAGATAGTAATCAGTCAACAAGTTTTGACTGGACGCAATTATCTTGCCTGTCTTTCAAAACAAATGAAGGAAATTTGAACTGCCTCTGTAAGTCATGATATGATTAAGTTGGCAAATATAATAATGCTGTAAAACACAGGCTTTGAATGATGTCCTCATACAGTCTACTTCGGTTAATCGCAGTCCGCTTATCTGCAACCTACACTTAATCATTCACTATGTTTTGTAGATGAATTGTATAAAGAATGCCTTATACATAATTTTGTATTGGAGGAAAATAAGTGGATAATCGTGGGCTTTTTGTCAAGCAAAGAGATTGACTGCCTTAGACTAGCCCTAACTTCGTCTTTGAAATTAGAGTACTATGAAATCGAAAAAAAAAGGCGCCCATTATAAAGCTTGTTTTGTGACACACTATCTAAGAAAACTTGCAAAGAGACTTCCAATCTATATATCGGCAGGGCTTAAAAGGATAAGATCCTCGATACTCGTATAAAAAAAACCAAAAAACAACTGTTAACCGTCTTGAACTGATGTTACAATACAATCATGGCCCGTACTGTTTGTGAGATATCTGTCATGAAGTATTTTTTCCAGATGACAGGCATGACAATTAGTATAATTTTCACATATTTCAATGTAGAATAAAAGTATCCCAAAAATAAGATAACTTTACATCATAGAAGAAAGTCGGCTTTCTTTTTATAGAACTGAATGCTGATGGTTGTTACGCATACACTGACTTCACATAAAGGATATCTGAGTTGCACAAGACGGAATCGAATCTTGTGCATTTAGAGAGAGATTTATTTAAAACAGAGTAATAGACTAAGCAGTTATTACCTTTTTATAGTCTTGTTATTTGACTTTATCAGTTATCCCTCTTTACATAGATCCTCTTTTTTATATAAAACTNATATCATTTGACAAACTCCATAGCCTGACACTTATAATGTAGGAAAACACAACAGCCCAACGTACAGCTGACTTTGCTGAGGATAAAGTTTCACTTAAGAGAAACAATTTCAGATGACAGAATTAATTTGCTGTCTACGTAAAAATCACAGGCTATTCTTAAAGCCTCTTAACGGCAGCCTTTTCTATGTTTTCCATAAACATGGGATTATGTGCAGTCAGTTGCATTACGGAAGTTTCTCTAGCCTAAGTGACAATAAGAAATGCCATAAGAAGATAGAACAGTACAGTCGACTTCGTTTTAATCGCAGTCCAGATAATCGTAATTTAGGCCTAGTAGCAACATTTTCCACATGAAAAATTGCTATATTTCTATGTAAAAGACACCGGATAACTTCTCTTAACTGCAACATTCTCCATGCTTCCAAGGAGTTGCGATTAGGCGAGATTGACTGTATTATTGCTGTCCAACCTCATCAGTGCGAATATTCACAAAAACAAACTTCCCATAAAAATGTAAATATTATTCCCCCTCAAAGGTTTCTCAATAAGCCTTTGAATTGTTGAAGTCCAATATTATGATCTGTATCAACACTTCTTAGCTGAATGCTATCTGTTTACGCAGTGTTTAATGTCACAGTGGATCAGATAGTAATCAGTCAACAAGTTTTGACTGGACGCAATTATCTTGCCAGTCTTTCAAAACAAATGAAGGAAATTTGAACTGCCTCTGTAAGTCATGATATGATTAAGTTGGCAAATATAATAATGCTGTAAAACACAGGCTTTGAATGATGTCCTCATAAATACAGTCTACTTCGGTTAATCGCAGTCCGCTTACCTGCAACCTACACTTAATCATTCACTATGTTTTGTAGATGAAATGTATAAGGAATGCCTTATACATAATTTTGTATTGGAGGAAAATTAGTGGATAATCGTGAGCTTTTTGTCAAGCAAAAAACTGACTGCCTTAGACTAGCCCTAACTTCGTCTTTGAAATTACAGTACTATGAAATCGAAAAAAAAAGGGCGCCCATTATAAAGCTTGTTTTGTGACACACTATCTAAGAAAACCTGCAAAGAGACTTCCAATCTATATATCGGCGGAGCTTAAAAGGATAAAATCCTCGTTACCCATATAAAAAAAAAAAAAAGCAAACTGTTAACGGTCTTGAACTAATATTACAATACAAACATGGCCAGTATTGTTTGTGGGATATCTGTCATGAAGCATTTTTTTCCAGATAACAGGCATGACAATCAGTATAATTTTCACATATTTCAATGTAGAATAAAAGTATCTCAAAAACAAGATAACTTTACATCATAGGAGAAAGTCGGCTTTCTTTTTATAGAACTGAATGCTGAAGGTTGTTACGCATAGACTGACTTCACATAAAGGATATCTGAGTTGCAACAAGACGGAATCTAATTTTGTGCATTTAGAGGGAGATTTACTTAAAACAGAGTCATAGACTAAGTAGTTATTATCTTGTTATAGTCTTGTTATTTGACTTTATCAGCTATCCCTCTGTACATAGAANGGGGGGGGGGAATAACAGGATTCCATTTGGAGTTTCATTTTAGATGATCGCATATTCTTCTATTCCGATCCTGAAAAAGGGTCTTTTAATGATATTAGTAATTCTAAAATGCTGAATTGGGACTGAACGTAAATTGTCATTTTAGAACTTGAAGTGAATCATATACAAGAGCTTAGAATAAAATGCTTTACTGTGATAAAAGCAAAAACAAAAAAAAACAAAACTCCAGCCAAAAAGTGTTTTAAAAACATGTTACTGGAACATCTTGTTTACTGTTTAGCGATATTTTAGTCCCTTTAAGTTAAATATCCTATTCGGAGACTGTCAAGCAACCTCAAAGTGCACTCAATCTGGATGTGGAACACCAGGTAATTAAGAACTGAGATGTAGGCAACCTAAAAGTCGAAAGCTGGATATTTAGCCGCAGGACCAGCAAAAAAACTGACACAAACTACATTTAAAACACCAGCGACAAAGTCAACAACAACAACATAATAATATATACCACACAGGACTGGCGGTAACATACAAATTAACGAAAAAACTCCGTGAGTACCACAAAATGGCGCCAGAACTCATCAGATGGCCACTGTTTAGATCACTCCCTCGGTAACAACGATAAAAATGGGCGTTAATGCATTTGAGAGCAGAACTCGTCCATTGCTTACTTCCCCTTGGGACAGCTTTGATGGAGTTTCAATTCCGTCACATGAACAGACTACAGACCGGCCTGGGATGGAATGGTAGTTTGTCACGCTAAGGGTCGTAGTTTCGACCTAATTTCGTGCCCTTGACCTCGCGACTTTTTTAGCTAATGAAAAACCGATGCGCTACCCTAATCCTCCGTATGCGCCATTCTTAATGGGGTAATATCGGACGTGCCATAAGAATAAGTAGCGTAGAACACGCAAGAAGAAACACTAGCTTTGTCCCAGTGCAGTTGTAGTTGAAAATAACAATACAGACATGGTTATTTTATACCACTCTCATACTATATCATGTTCTAGAGGGATAAACGCTGCGCCGCGTGATCTTAATGATCAGAGACGTTCTGTCCTATCTTATTATCCCATTTTAATCGATCACAGCCGGCGACCAGTACACAAAAGTCACAGACAAAAGAAGTCGTCGTCGGTGTTACCAATAAGGTCGTATTTCATAAGAATGGAGTCTGGAGAGAAACAGGAATATACGTAATAGTTTTATAGCATGGAGAATTTTATCTCCTGGCACTAAGTGTTATACTCTTAAAGGCCCGCCCGAGGTGTAAGAGGAAAGGAGAGATATGATAAGACACTAATTTGAATTCAATCGCAATTTACATCGAGCAGCACTATCAACCCTGATATCACGAGTAAAACATTTTATACTGCAGAAAAAAAAAAGACTTGCAGATTACCAATCTTCTGCCCATTCGAACCTTACGGTAAAAAAAAAAAAAAAGCCGAAATAATGCAAATTGTCTAGTATTTGAAATATGGAATAAATTCCGAGTCGAGGCAGTGTCTATGGCCATCAGTGGGCATGGGTTGCTTTCCCACAGCAACTAGCACATACATGCATTGTAATGTTATCATCAGAACCGGTCTTAACCTCTAGGCAAAAAAAAATGAATAACCGAATTTATGAAATACAGCCTTTTACGTCAACAGGGATGACGCGTGGAGACAAGAATATGTGCATTGCTGAGGAAAAAAAAAAGTGGAACAGAACCGAATTAGTCTCAGACGGATACAATAACAGGCTGTTGAGCTTCGGAATGATGTGGACAGCTAAAACTAATTACTGTCTGCATGTATATCACTTCTATGAGAAGCCCAGAGGGAATGGCTTGGACAACCTCAGAGCAAACCCAGAACATTGCACAGGACAGACACAGTGGGCGTGACAGAGTACGGAGTTGTGTTGGCTCATGGATGACCATGTCAAACACAGCTATGAATCGACTTTAAAATGCTCTGTCCTGTTAAAGTAATTATCATTTCACGTCTACTCACAAATTGACAAAACAAGCGGAACTGAGCGGAGTGTGTAATTCGGTTAAACCCATAGGATTTGAATGTGTTCTGAACTGAACCCCGAACTGAAGGCACGCATGCTCCATTTGTCACACGATTTTATATTATATTGTGACATGTATGCGTAAATACAAACGGCCACAAATTAATCATCGTTAACAAAAGCAATACATATTCACACATATACGCCTGNTCAGACGGATACAATAACAGGCTTTAGAGCTTCGGAATGATGTGGACAGCTAAAACTAATTACTGTCTGCATGTATATCACTTCTATGAGAAGCCCAGAGGGAATGGCTTGGACAACCTCAGAGCAAACCCAGACGATTGCACAGTGGGCGTGACAGAGTACGGAATTGTGTTGGCTCATGGATGACCATGTCAAGCACAGCTATGAATCGACTTTAAAATGCTCTGTCCTGTTAAAGTAATTATCATTTCACGTTTACTCACAAATTGACAAAACAAGCGGAACTGAGCAGAGAGTGTAATTCGTTTAAACCCATTGGATTCGAATGTGTTCTGAACTGAGCCCCGAACTGAAGGTACGCATTCCCGTTTGTCACACGATTTTATATTATATTGTGACATGTATGTGTAAATACAAACTGCCACTAATTAATCATCGTTAACAAAAGCAATACATATTCATACATACACAAACACACACACCACACACGCACACATACCTACAGACAGACAGACAGGCATACACACACACAGACACACACACACACAGACACACACACACACACACACACACACACACACACACACACACACACACACACACACACTCACACAGAGGAGCCATGGGCAACACATCCAGGAATAAATACGCTTCTTGTGTGTCATGGTGGATCTGAACAAATCTTTGAATGTTTATCATGTGAAGACGAAGGAATCTACATCCTCTCCACTGACAAAACGAAAATGAAACAATATCAGACACAAAGAGCAATGCTTTACCATGTATTAATATATAATGCGATAAAAGGAAGTGCATTTTGGTCTACAATTTCATGTTCTGCACGAGAAAGGACCAGCATAATCATCTGAACTTTTCACAGCTACAGGGTGCAAAAGAAGCTTTACTGTTCACAGTGACTCACATATCAGCTTAAAATGAACTGACCTGGATTTGAGTGACGGATCAGGCCTCGTAGACTAGGTTAGGTTTGAATCAAATCACTTTGAAAGCCTAGACTGATACATTGTTGGCCTGTAGACAACAGTGACAATTTTGCCTTGTTCTACATAATGTACATCCTGACGTACCATAAAGAACGAAGTATTTAAGAAACGTATGACGTTATCACAACAAACTTCTAGTTGGATTAATAAAAATGTTTTTTTCTTATCCCTAAATGCATTCCTTTATGTTACTGAACAAGACTGGGGACTGCTTTACGTATCTTTAAGTGTTTCCGTCCATATCCTTCTCTGTTTCATTTTAACTCCTTCTTCTTTTGTTTCTGCGATGAGAAAAACAAAGCATAAAACTGCACCCTGTATTTGGTGCTCATTTTGACGTAGAAGAACATATTCACGCTCGAGTTGACCACATCAGACAGGTACTTGAACCCGAAGAGCAAATGAAACAAATTCTGATTATACCCTGCATAGGACATCCCCGGGACAACATAGGTACCGAATCCTGGAATCAAACTAACGGCTGTACAAATTATGTACACACTCGTAACAGTGGCAACAATCTTCATCATCTCCTTCTCCTTGGATGATGATGAGGAGGAGGAGAAGGATTGCTGAGATGAAGACGTAGACGAATCATTCTTTGTCGAAGTCACAGCTGCAGAATGAGATTCTCTCCATTTCGTCGAGGCTTTGAGCCGTGAAAACATTATCAGCGTCGCTATGATGACAATTCCCATGGCTACTGTGGTGAGGATGGCAGAAAAGATCAGATTACTGAATTGCACCATAACTTTACCAACAGCTGTGTCTGGACTTGTAGCTATTGAGGTGCTATTGGTTAAAGGATCAAAGACCCACACGACGAAGTTGTCCCGTGTAGCATAATACGGTAAATGAGACAATATTATCACCAGGTAGATGGTGCTCATTGCGAAAGTCGATCGTTTTGGCGTGAAAATACTTTTAATTTTCAAAGGCAGCACGACGCATAAAGCTCTTTCTACCGACAGGTATACGGTGACCCAGCACGTCACTCTTGAAAAGATGATGTGAGGGTAAACCGTGGGAAGCCGTATCAAGACATAGCAGTTTTTCAAGAATAAGTTGTCACTGGAGAAGCGATGATATCTTTCAAAGCAGAGACACATCGGAATCGTGAAGAAACAGCTCAGGAGATCGCAAATTGCCAGAGCAAAAAGGGACACCGTTGTGCTGTCTGAGACCACGCCTATAGCCATAAAGACCCGGATGTTAATGGCGTTGGTAACCACCCCCATAACGCTAAAGACGAAAATGGCGATATTTGTCAATAACAAACACTGACTAAATGCTTCTGCGCTTACTAGGGGAGTTGGGGCAACTTTTTCTGGCGTTTCACTTGTGGTGTCATTCATGACCGTAGCGGAAAATAAAATACTTTAATTTCGAGATCAACAAGCATACAATCGTGAAGGTGAAACAATTATATGGAAGCTATTTCTGAAATATGCGTACGGTTCCTCTGAAAATACTGAGGACTGAAGAAAGCCCAACAGTCTAAAATATCCTATGTAGTGTTTCAGGGTTTCAAAGGTCTGCCAACAGACGTCATGACTTAAATCTACATAACATATAGCACATAATTAGCATGTGTTATATAAATATCAAATACTTTAAATTCTGCAAATTTTCCTCTCGTTAATTTCTATTTTGAAAGAGAAATACGGAAAACGATTACATCCTCTCCCCACCCCCCTCCCTCATCCCAAATCACCAATTTGCAGAACAATTCTGACCGATCGAATCGATATCATTAGTAGACTGGATTCTCAATTTCAACAGAGTTTATCTCAAGAGAAAATAATTTTAATGCGGTCTACTACCCCATGATGAGTTCATACTTTTATCGACATCTCGTCATTCTAGAAATTCAACAGCCTTCGTTTATTTATACAAGCAAACCATTTAGCTATTATCCATGTGGTTTGCCTATAATTAACCTGGCAGATTCTTTTTTAAAGAGCATACAAAAGCCAACAGGTCAAATGTCTGCTTGGCCAATTACGGAATTCCCTATTGCTAGTAATGCAAAAATCGTTACATGTATACTGCATTTATGAAAAGACGACAAAGACTAGAAATTTGCCAGATGTAGGTTAAGGACTGTGCCCGTCGTATTTTTGTTAATCTTGATGCAATTACTATGTATGGCTCTAAAATTATGCCTGGAGGAATCATCTTCGACATAATTATATTTTCGTCAACAAAGATCTGGGTTATCATATTATATCCTCTGAAACCTACAACATATGCTACAAGACAACTGTGGTGTTTCCATACTGTTCTCGAAAGCCAAATAAATCAAGACTTAGCCCATTCACATGCTGGATGTAGTTTTTATTTATTATTCAACTGTGGCTGGGAATGAATCTTCCGAGCTACAATAATAAGTTGTTAAAAGAAGGCAGCTAGTGAGAAAGAGCTCACAGCAGGAGATAATTCAGCCCGTTACTCAACAGAGATATGTCTTCATCTGCTAGTTCGTCTCACCAGAGAAGGCTACATTGTAAACTGACGACATGTGACTTTAATCAAATCTGTGGTTCAGTCAGTGGCGCATTCGCCCACCGCAAGCGTCATGAACAAGAGCATATACAAAAGGCTTAGCCATGGTGAAGCAGCGGTAGATGGAATAGTACCGGATGCACCTACAACAAAGTGCGCCTTCTTTTCAAATTAAACCTTGTACATAACAACCACTGTTCCTTAGAAACAGGATCATTTTAGACAGGTAGGAACTTCAACGGCTGATATTTTTATCAAGACTGAAAAAAATGAGTTCCCCGTCTATTTTTCATGTTGTGATTTCTGTATTTTGATCGCAGGCTTTTCGCTAATTTTTTTTTCACCACACAGGAAACATTTTTGGCCATTTAGCGCGCCTCAAAACCATTGAATAGCCTCAACGAAGTTTCATATTTGCCAATCGGCGGTAGCCTTATGAAATGTCTTTTTACTGTCTTTTATCCTTTTGCGATATGAGAAAGGATAATTGCGATTGCATAAGGTTATCGCAATGTCTAAGAAATATGAATTGTCCTGGTCGACGGAGCAGTGATTGCGACATACAGGTGTTCGCCAGTCCAGGTTTGATTATATTTGATTAAAATAACTCAAGCACTGAGAGTAACTTTCAAAGTCAAGCTCTCCGTGAATGGCTTCTTACCTTGAAATTTTGGATCTATGTAATGGTGCCTTATGGAAATAATGTAACCATGTTGCCGTTGTGGTGTCGCAAGGACTATAATAAACCAAATTCTTTTGTTTTGCACATCATCGAGGTGTTTGTTGTGAGAAGTAGGATCGCATAATACTTTGTACACTCCTCTTTCCCCAGCCTCTATCCACTGCTGCTCATAACTTCAGTTTCTTCATCTCTCTATATATTATTATATCAAAGGTACTTCCCTCCTTCATTCACTTGTGTTCATAAAAAAAAAAAAATCTCCAAATTTAGGTTTGTGGGAATTTACGGAAACTTTTGGGATTGAACATCTCTATAGTGACGACATTTTTGAATTTTTGATAATTATATATGATGTGGTCCAGAGGCTGAGAAAAGCCTATTTGGCGTTTCAGACAACGCTGCTTCTATATACACAAAAAGACGTCATTTCTGTTTCCAGTAGACAAAAACCTACACTTAAGGGTTCCCAGGGTAAGCTTGTTTTGACATACTTTTGACAAGGACTATGGTAAGCTGTGCCTTACTGCCCTTGAACTGAGAAGTGGCTGGCCCCAGTCAGTCTCCTATCGCAAGATTTCTCAAGACAGCAATTATGGCACTTACAATAACAGTGTAACGGCTCAGACGAAACAAAAGAACCAATCAGACGCTTGGAATTGCGGAGTCAGCGTTCTGAGACTTTTGTTTGTTTTTTTATTTTGTTTTGTTTTGTCATTGCTGGTAGACTAGTTTTAAAGAATCGAATTTATGTCACAGGACACTCTTGCCTCCTGGTTATTGATCCCCCCTAGCCGTTACAATCAAGAGTCAAACCAATGTGCAGAAATGCTGTCCAGATTCATTACTTTCCCCATGACAACTAGGTCTTGAATCTTGAGGCTTTCCTAGTAACAGATGCTGACTACAGTACGAACAGCTGACAAAACCCCGTGTTCGAGCAACATCCGTTCACTAATTAAATATTTAAGAAGCTGGTGATAGCGTGTCATGCAAATAGATTACCATTAGTGTAACGGAACTGGAATCCATAACTACACACAATTATTGGACAGGACTGGTGATCCATGCATGGGTGAAGTAATAACGAAATCATGAAAACAGTAACGTTTTACGAATGTTGTGTACAGTACAGTATATGATTTTGGTCGTTTCCTATATAACGTAATTTGGCTACAGCTTGTCAATGGGCTTGTAGTAGCATATCATTCTTATCCATCCATATCGTACTCGAGAAATATTGTACATACCTTGAGAGGAAAGTGGTTCATCCGTGTGAGGTAGTTCAGAGTTGCGGGCCTTACTGTTCATAGGTCAGAAGCATTAGAACACTTACTAATGTTCATAGGATCTGTATACTGCAATGTAAAACGGATGAACTTAAGAGTGAACTGGTATAATTTTAGAACAAATACATTGCAGATGCATCTTCAGGTCTCTGGGTTGTCCCTTATAACAGATCCAGATTCTTTGATGATGGGATAGTCAATTATAAGGTATAAAAAGTAGAATATTATAAAGTATATAAAAAAATATTTTTGGCCTATGGCTTCGGAATTTTCTTCCATAGATGACACAAAATAAACTGACTGGGAGAATGGCATCAGGATTTTGAGAGAGAGAGAGAGAGAGAGAGAGAGAGAGAGAGAGAGAGAGAAATAGTGACAGGGACAGAAACAGAGACACACAAAGAGAGAGAGAAAAAGAGAGAGAGAGAGAGAGAGAGAAAGACAGAGAGAGACAGAGAAACAGAGAGAGAGAGAGAGCGAGAGAGAAAGACAGAGAGACTGCCAGAAAGCTAACGTTCATGCTAATCAAATCAGTATTTATTAATGAGATCTGGTTTGTTTCTCTCCACTGTAACTAAACTAGTATAGAACAGACTCACATGTAAAATGTTTGGCATGACGAGTATTACCATCAAACCCCGGTTGGCAACACAAACCTTTATCGACAAAACACGCAACAGGTAGTAGTTGCAATCGATATCGTAAGAGATTAAGTGAACAGCATGGATGAAGATTATCATTCTCGAATAAACTCGTAGTTTTCTGTCTCTCGTACACGAGTTCATTTCGTTGCTCAGGTATTCTGTACATTTCGTTGTTTTTGAACTAGTATTCAGTAGCTTAACCTGAGCCAAAAACGATGCAGTGCTCTTCTCGGTATGTCTTTCACATTACGTTTACAAGAGTAGAGATTGCCTGCATGGCTGAACACCGAAGTAGAATACCACAAAGCTGCGTATTTTCATAGTCTTGAGTGCTGATATTTTGCGAACTAGTTATGACTTTGTCTAATAACTAGGGAAAAAATATGAGATAAATCCCGTCTAAAAGGCATTTTATCCGTGCATACTGTTTATTAAAAACTACTCTTAGATACACAAGTCGTCCAGTGTCGTTTCCGACGTCCCCATGTGTCACTAAAATGACTTAGTCTTCAGCAGCATGGTCGTGTGGTTTGTGAGTCGTACTCAGAAACTGAAGACTATCAAGTCTAAGCTTTGTGTGTTAGACTTGTGAACCGGGCGGTTTACATTGTGTTGTCCTTAGGAAAGATACTTCACTTCCATTTCCCCACTCGACTCAGGCGTAAATGAGTACCTGGCTTTAGAGCTGGGGAGGGGACCAGGGCGCTGCTCCGCTGGCGACCAGCAATGGCTGTTATTTTTTTTAACTGTAATATTAGTATGTATGTACGTGTATGATGTGTATTGTTGTATATGTTTGTATTATGAATGAAATCTGCAACATTGTAAAACACCGTAAATAAATTTCCCTATGGGGTGAATAATTTTTATGTTTTGTTTTTTTTTTGAAAGAAGCGAATTTCCTCCGGTAATTTTGGTAATATCAAAAGATGAGGTAGCGAAGGAGTTCATTAAATGACCGCAACAGAGCATTAATGTCATGCTTTAGATTTAGATATTGATTTTATATCTTGCTAAATGGCCAAAGGCATTTTTAGATTAGATTTTTCTTTCAGTCGCAAGACCACACTGAATGAACTCTCAACGCGGATCTTTCCAGAGAAAGAATATTAAGCTGGAACTGTAACAAAGAACGGTGCTTGTTGTACACTGTCTCAGGGTATGCAGGTGTGAAAGGCAAAAGGAAGCATTTGAGCTGGCGTGACATGTTATAATGAATGCCTCGCGAACACATGGATAAAGATGATGACATAATGGGAGGCTGTGTTTGGACAGCTGTGAATTGATGAGGAGGAAAGTTGAGAGAAGAAAAGCGCATTTCAGAGCGGTGAAATCTAGTGTGAGACAGGGCGGTGAAAAATTTGAGACATTTTCAGTTACTTGAGTGAAAAATGAAAAAAAAAGCAACAAAAATAGAACTTTTATCTAGCCCGTAGGAAATTTGATTTAAACAACTGATTCACAATACCATACGGTGTTATACATATCATTCCTAACACATATAGTGTAATAAACATCATACATATAAATACACAGTCATATAAATGGCATCTATTATAAAATCATTGCATGTTTTCGTGGTGCAGCGCGTTGGTCCCTCAAGGTCTAAAACCACATATTCATTTACACTTGAGCAGAGTGACCATTAGAAATTAAGTGTCTTTCTCAGTAATACCACAGATCAAACCGTCCGACACGAGAGCTAAACTCACAAACTTTAGACTCGAAAGTCTTCAGATTGTGTGAACGATTATAAACAGCATGGCCATGCTGCCTGCAACCGGTGTTTAACTTTCATAATAAGTAGAGTTCTTCAGCTGCCGATGGAAGAGAAGAAAAAATAGAATGATCTGATTGTAGTGATGCTGGTACCAGAAACAGAAATCGGAAATCCACACATTTTGGCAGCTTTCAGTTTGGATACTGTCGTCAGAGTCTTACAAAACAACTGCAACAAAAAAACCTATTTCTTCCGATCACGCATATCATGCGCCGTGTCTTGGCATTGTACCATCGCTGTGTAGATGGTTAGAAGATCAAACTTCCAGATCATACTTAAATTAGTATCTTGACTGCTGTGATGTTGACTCTACAAATCTCATAAATAAAGGGTAAAACCTGTTGCTGACTGAATTTGTTTGTGGCTGCTTTTCTCTTTTAGATATATAGAAATCCAAATCGTTGCAAGAACGGGTCTCAAATTTTGCGAATTAAACGTATCTTAAATTATCCAGGAAGAGATAATAAAAGTCAAATGATTTTTTCACCATTTAAGCTGTTGGAGCCCCATGGGAATAAGACAGGTCCCTCTATGTCTTGAATTTAGGGAAAAAGATTAGATAGAAGCATTTTCTTACCTCATCTGCTTCTTTTCAAGAAGCGCTCTGCGGTGCAATATGGCACAAGCAAGCAGAGTGGTGTGCAAGCACTGCGGCGCGCAAGCTGTGTACTTTTTGCTGTTCAAAATAAAAGCCCTACTGTGTATCTAGCGGCGCTATGAGGTAAGAATTAGCGATGCGTAAGTCACCGTTCAAGACTGGTGTGTTGCATATTGTTCAGCTGGATTTAGCATGAACACGCATCTAGAAGAGAAGTGTTGACGTTAAACTAGTAAATTTGGCAGGATAAATAGCAATAGGAAAGCGACATTATTAAGGGTTATGCTGCTCAATCCCCCCCCCCCCCNTTTTCCAAGCGGGGGTAAGCAGGAGAAGCCACAGGCAATTATCTTTTTAATGTAAATCTTGTCATCTCCTCTCCCTTCCCCTTCCTCTGGTAGAGCCGGTACATCTCAGATAATAAATTTAAACACGTCATTTTAGTTCGGATCATGGGATTTAAATAGATTATCACTGGATCACATTTTAATACCGATACCAGCAACTACCTTCCCTTTGTTTGCATTGCGACACTTTAGCTCAGGCTTTGCTATTGCTCACTGTTTGACTCACACAACAAGGGCGGTAAAAGCAGTTTATTGAACTACACTGTAAGCTGTTCTGTAATATAATATGCATTATTTCTTAGCTACGTCTAGTCTAGCAACTTCACGACCATCACAGCCGTACTGCTAGACTACACGGCAACTGATCAAGTAACTCAATATAATGCTAGTCACACGCGTCTTCGTCATTCTACTCATGCTGCCTCCACTACTATTTCAACATTACATGAGGAACTTTTGGAAGAAAGATAGAAATGAGAGCAACAGAAAGAAAGAAAGAAAGAAAGAAAGAAAGAAAGAAAGAAAGAAAGAAAGAAAGAATGAAAGAAAGAAGTGTTTTCTGTTATGAATGGATCGTCCAGTTCATATGATAGCCATGACCAGCTGATGCGGTTTCATGCTTGGCAAGACTCACTCTATCCTTTTACCATTAAAGTCATTCATATGATATTTGCTTTGCCATAATGGCTGATTATGCTCAGAACTGCTTGAAATTTGGCCTCCTGTTTCCGTTTGCCAAACGTTTTTTTTTTCTCCTTAAAGGAGCAAGGAGTTATGGTTGATGTTACGTGAGAATGTAATGTAATAAGTCGTTTTCTTACGTTATATTGCCCAAATTGCGTATTTTTCATACCTCAAATACTACTAAAGAAAGAAAATTCAGTGTTCTAATTCTGTTCATTGAAACATTGCAGCAACCTTCTGTTGAGTTCCAAACACATGGAAGTATACTGTGTGTGAAGCACCTGTCTTAAGTAAGTGTGTGTGTGTGTGTGTGTGTGTGTGTGTGTGTGTGTGTGTGTGTGTGAGTGTGTGTGTGAAAAAAAAAGAGTAAAAAAAATTACAAACTGCAGAGAAAAACGAAAAAATTAGAGATTTTTTTTTTACTACGCACATGAATAGAGTGACGTCCCACTTACTGTGAAATGGGCTTTTCTCGACGTCGCCTCCAGCAGAGACAATTCCTTTTTTTTTTTCTTCAAAAATAGTTCGGTAAAAGGGCGAATGTCAGTCTGTAGACAATTTTTATCACCAAACTGACTACTAAGCTCTGATATCGTTTCCCACTTTGAACTCATTTCTTCGTCTTGCAAAACCCACAGCCGATGATAGAGAAAAACTGCAAGCGGTACTTGCTGCTCATTCTGACGTAGAAGAACATGTTGACGGACGAGTTGATGGCATCAGACAAGAACTTCAAGGCATAGAGTATGTAAAACAGATTCTGGTTGACGCCAGAAACAGACAAGCCCGGCACGATAAACATTGCCAGAGCCGGAATGAGACTGACCGCAGTACAAGCCACAAAGACACTTGTTATCGTTGAGACGATTTTGATGGTCTCCTTCTCTTTTGATGACGAGGATGAAGAACCTGTGGATGATCCTAACGACTCTCTCCATTTGCTCGAAGATTTCAGTCGTGAGAACAAGATTAGCGTCGCTATGATTACCATGACCATGGCTACTATCGTAAGAACCAGAGAAAATACCATATTATTGACTTTTACCAAAACGCTACCAAGAGCTGTGTCTTGGCTTCTAGCTATCGTCGAGCGATTCGTTGACGGATCGAGCTCCCAAATGATGTTAGTATTGGCTGCGTATGGAATATGGAACACGATGACAAACACGAAAATCACTGACATGGCAAAAACTGATTTCTTCGGGGTGAAAATCGTTTTGATTTTCAATGGCAGTAACACACACAGCGCTCTCTCAAGTGAAAGATACACTGTTACCCAGCATGTTACTCTAGAAAACACGAGGTGCGGGTACAGAGCAGTCATACGCGTCAGTACATTGCAGTTTCTTAAGAAAACGTCGCCGATATGTCCGTATCTGTCAAGATAAAAACATGCTTGGTTAGGTACCAAAAAGAAACATGAGAGAAGATCAGAAATGGCCAGGGCAAAAAGTGATACCGTTGTGCTCTCAGACACCAGGCCCTGTCTTATAAACACCCGGATATTAATAGAATTGGTAATTACTCCCAGAATGCTGAACACCAAGGTGGCTGCATTTGCTATATTCAGAACTTGACCAACTGTCTCAGTGCTCACTAGCGGAATTACTGCGCCCTCTGTATGGCTGCTGGTTGTGACGTTCATGACTGAATTGAGGAGTCCTTTCTATACCCAGGTGATCGTTAGACTAACATGGCTTCATCGTAGCGAGGGCTTGCACATCTTGTGTGAATGGTAAGATCAAAATCAGAGTTAACAGTAGCTATTCTTCATGGTAAAAAACTGTCTAAAAGAGTCGCAAAACAATGCGCGCTTAAGTCTGAATATATGTATATTTGTTTTTATTCTTAAATAAAAGAGTCGAGAGTATTGACTTGTAAGTACTGCTAGTTCATTCCCCAAGCAAAGCAGAACATCTCAACAGTGTTTTTAGGTTCTCTCAAATTGATCAGGATTTGCAGCAGGGAGTAGATTCGACAACACTGGCAAATATAATTATTTTTTCGGAGTTCCCGATCTGGTGTTCAGTTTTTAAAGACAAACACAGAAGAAATAACGTCTACTAATTATCATCTACCATAATCTTTGTCTAGAGCGTGTGGGAAAATAATATCTTTGTCTGCTGCTATCGATATGGGTGCCGGATCTGCTTATTAGTGTGAACATAATTTTTCTCAAGAATTATTAAAACAATTTATTTTAATACTACTAACTGTGCACCACCTTTCAAATAATGGATAATTAACACTGTCAAAGAGGCATTCCAGCTCCCTCCTTCTCCCAGCTGTGCAAGCAGACAAGGGGTCCAATTATGAGGTAATATGAAAATCGATATCAAATTAATATGACATTTATACCACCTTCTATAACCTAGACAAGACTGCGTTTCCCATTATGGTTTCCAGCAATTATTTGGCGCAGTACCATTATCAAAGAAGAAAAAGCAATATAATTATAATGTGCCCTGGCATTTATATTACATTATTACAAACATATTTAATTATTAATCTAGAATATATGCGCTGAACTTAATGTGCTGTAAAACCAAAGCATTCTTAAGAAGAGTTTCTGGACTTTGCACTTGGAAGCGATTTGGGAGCAGCAATTATTCTGCATCATTGCACATGAACTTTAAACAAACATTGTAGATATAATTGCATCTCGCTTAATGATGATGAGAAAACAAAGATGCAGATTATGACAACCCCTGTGAGAGGATCACAACAGAATATGTTTTCAGAAGATAGACCTAGAAATACTTCCAAAATATCAACACATCTAGACCTAAGTCATTCCACACGTTTATCATGTTGCTTCTGTATCTCACATATAACATGGCTGAATTTGCTTTCGTCTTCGAGTTAATGGCAGAAGGACAATACGCTGTTAAGTGGACCAAGCAATTAGCAGGTCCGAGAAAACTACACAGCTGGGGAAGAGCCACTTAATTAAAAGAGACTAAATCTTTTATTTCTCATTGTTCTTGTCACAAAATTGGAAATGGCACTTATCCTCTGTGAGACACATCTCTCAAAACTGAGCTGAATCAACCATACCGTTACACGACACAAAACAGATCCAAACCGTTGACAATCTTCGGTAAAACTCTAGACCACCACAACGCGGCAATATTTCCGGACTCTGCCAACTATCGCTTTGTTTCGGATTAAGGCCAGTTTTAGGGATATGGTGAGGACAAAACATGGACCTTTGATACAGTTCCTGTACATTGTCACTGTCTAGGAACTTTCTCACGTGTGCTCCCTCTTTCCAAACCTTGCCCCAATCCCGAAACCAAGTGCTATGTAGCAATGTCCCGGGATGTTGGCAAATTCTTTGTTTTCATAGGACGATATTTTTGCGATACAGATCTGGTCGCTGCTGCATATTTTGACTGTAAACATTGCCCTGTCTTGATTGTGAGGCAGCGTTTCTGCCATCCTTCTGTTGTCAGTTTTTACAAACTGTAGATCTGCTTAGTCTACAGAAACAAACGAAGCAGAGTGATGTCATCGGTATTCTTAAGCCATGAAGTCTCCAATCGATGCATTCGAAAGTAGGTCAAATTTATGTCTTGGTAATACATAATAACATTTTATTGCACAGTTGTATATAACCGGACATAGGGCTTGTTTTCATGATACAACCGAGATCCAACGAGACAAAGCAATATACGTGATGGACATAAATTTGATGTGGATGTCATTTAAGCATTTACGGGAAAGATGACAATTCACACAGAGAAAGCTGCACAGGCAGAAAGAATGCAGGACCAAGAAACAGCCATTCTGTGAGCAGTTCAAGTCTTCTGCAATCATTGAGTAAAAGGGAAAATCTTTGTCTTTATGATAAAATGAGGAACAACCAATCTACTGAAAGTTTAATGACGAGGAGAGATTTCTTGAATGGGAAGATCATTTTCATTTCCAAAGGCAGTAACATACAAAGAACTTTCTCAAGTGACAGATACACCGGTAACCAGGATGGAAGTTTAGAAAACACGATATGCCGGTAAAGAGAAGGTATCCGTGTTAGTTCATTGCAGCTTCGTAAATAAACACTGTGGAATGGTCGTATCTATCCAAATATATGCACAAAAGGTTGGATGCCACACAGCAACAGGCTAGAAAATAAAAACTTGCCAGGTCAGTAAGGGATACCGTGGCACTCTAGAAAACCACGTCCTGCTTGTAAAGACCCGGGAATTAGTGGCATTGATAGAGACACCCAGCAAACTGAGTGTCATAAAGGCGAATTTGTGATTTCCTAAACCTGGACCCCTTGTCGCGATGCGCACAAGGGGAATAGTCAAGTCTTTTGCTAAACCAGTGCTTGATCCATTCATAGCTGCTGCAGTGAAGATCTCTTAGAATCAGAGATGAAGTTGATTTATACACATATAGTCCGTACTGATTTAGAACTCTGAAATCCACAAAAAAGTGGTTTAGAGAGAAAAAGGAATCGCTTGAGGAGAGCAAATTCCTGATAATATTGTTGTGTCGTTGAATTATTTTATTCCTGTATGAAATCTGATGATATGGTTAGAATCAACCTAAAACTCTGAAAAAAATTATATTCAGATTTGACTTGATTATTCTTTATAAATACAACCCTGTACCTCGACATCGACGACGTGTTTAATGACTTACAAGACGTCTCAAGAAATGTAAGCAAAATGTGAACCTCACCTGAGTCAAGATATTTGTGTCAGTTATCCTCCAATACGTACAGGAGTGAAGTTCTGAAATAGAGATGAGATGGTGAGAATTGGAATTGATATAATACGAAATTGAGTTTAAGTTCCAAAGTTACTGCGTTTTTAGTTCATAGAGCCAATTTATCATTATTACAAATATTGTATTATTGTTACGAACGTAGCCTGAAACTAACGGATAGGTCTCTCAGACATACCTTCTCTATTCTAACGGAGAAAGAAAATTGCAGTGGTGTTGTAAGAGCTTTGACTCGCTCCTTGCATAGCAGCACTTTTTATCAAATCATTTCCATAATCGAACAATGACGATTCAAACCCCTCACTTAACAGAGCACAGTCAGTAATACACTGATTACAGCAGCAGCAACAACAACAATAACAACAACATCAACAACAACAAAGACAGCAACAATAACAAAAACAACAACAACGACAGCAACAATAACAAAAACAACAACAACGACAACAACAACAACAACAACAACAACAGGGACAACATCAACAACAACAAAAGTAAAACAATAGTTCTGCAACTAGTTTTCAGAACACCAACAGCAAACAGTCAGAGAAATATTAAAAACTCGACAGAAATGAACCATTCACTTGTTTTTGTGATTATTTTATGATAATTATTTTGTCGACACGAAAAGCTTAAGACAAAACAGTTCCTAAAACTTGCAGCTTAGGACGAAGTGCATCGCAGGTACATATTGATAAAGTTTATACCCAACCCTACCGAAACTTAACCTGGATGTCTCTAGATCTGAGAGTCTCTGATTGAGTTTTCTTCTCTTTTTCTTCTTTCTGGTTCTCTCACCATTCTCCCCATCCCTACGCTTCCCACTTTCTACTCACATTCTTCCCACGTTCTTCCCACATTCTTCCTGTCTCCAACCCCCAAATCATGCCATAGCTCTTTTCACCTCCACCTCCCCACACTCTCACATATGCAAGATACCACTGAAAACATAAGCTTTCCAAAATCCGATTTAATCATGAGCCAAAGAATAAACATCGCCGTTTTTTTCATATCCCAGTTATTTGCGAAATTGTAAGCAATCAGCTTGCCAAATTGGCTCGGCAGAAATGAAGAGTGATCCAAACTATAACAGATTTAATCTAGAAAAAGCGACGAATTATGATGAAGTGTGCCTTCTTAACCAACATGTAAGAACAGATTAATCTTGTTCGGTAAAAAAAAAAAAATTATGAATACCATGAGTGGTGAAGCTGCCAAAGCTTTCAACTTGAGATAGGAACAATATTACATGCTTTTGCCATAATTTTCCATGACGAAACCTGGCTTTTTGCTGACATCATTTCCAAGAAACTCAGTGTGTAGCTCTTCTTGAAAATTGTTGTTTTACGATCCATGGTTTGGCACCGTGTCTTCGACAGTAGTAGATCAGAACAACTGAGCATCATACTTCTGGCACTTTAACATTCATAATGATGGCTACGACAACCAAATATCTACTATGCCATAGCCTAACCGGCAGTGTGATATTTTTATGTCTTGCAGTCAGTTATAATGAAGCTTCTGTCGTTAGACTAGGAACTAAGACTTCAGGCTATGTAGATGAGTTTGTCTTCCATTATAGAATGTTCGTTTGTGATAGAAATAGAGTGTAAAATAAGTTCTGTCCACGACTATATCTTAGACAAGAAGAACAAATAGCAAGGAACGTTTCTTCACTCAGGGAATGTATACACATCACGCATTTATATCACATCAATAACTCAATGCGCGCAGTTAATAAAGCAACTTAAGTCACTGGCTGCAAAATATATAATAATGTGATCACCAGCGATCTGGTGGTGTAAAAAAAAAAACACTGTCAGTGATCACTTGGCTTACGCATAGCAAATATGATTATGAAGGGGAATATACTCGATTCCACAAGATAGGCAAAGGTTATAGGCCAACGTTGCCATTAAAGAGAGTCGTTTGCAACTTCTTTATCTTATAATTTCAAATGGGTTGCGATGACAGATAACTGCTACTAAACGCAATGCGACTAAGCAGACTGGATTATGTGATTTATATTTTTCTGCTAAGTGAAACGTCCCCTTGAGACGAATGGACATTTTATGGAAATATTCACTCTACACTAAACGCCGAGACGTGCATAATGTTTCATACAATGTGCTAATATCTCAACTAATTTGATGGGCCACTAGGGATAGTTGTTCGCCTGGCGCCGCTCAATATGCAGATAAATGCACATAGTATTAGGATAATACGGCACGTGCTGGCTGAGCTGTAGACGATAACACCTCGGAGATGCCGAGACAAATTCACCGTAATTGAGCAATAATTGTTACTCGCGTGCCGGACGTGAATCTGCTGTCTGCGGTTAACGTGTGTGTTATTTATGCTTCCATAAGGAAATCAGTCTTTGTATGCAATGAAATTAAAATGAGAGAGGACAAGTCGTGGATAATATTGAAAATATTATGGGTAGATTATTTCTTTCTCTTCCCTTTAAACAGGAAAAAAATGCTCGCAGTGAGGATCAAACACCAGAACCTGGGCTCATGTCCAGTTTTCTAATCACTGAGTATCAAGATTTTGAAGTTCACAATACTAAATACTAGCAAACTAGACTATATCGTTACTGCGCGTTGTGTAGTGATATAATCATATTTGCTATTATAAACCTTCCTTGACACAAGTTTCTTGCAGATAGATTTGGGTACGGGACGAGAATTTTATCGTTATGCATACTTATGAAAGGCTATGTGAGAATGTTGCTGTGTTCAAGAGAAAGCCCTAATTTGTGCGCACAAGCTGTCTTCTCCGTATGGACATATAAGCCATATTTCACACGAAGGAAGCACAGACCAAAAAAGAAAAAAAAAAGGGATCGCGTGCAACTGTTTACTGGCGTGACTTAATTCCACATAAAATTGTTTTGTGCTAGAATTTACTAGCTCACACGAGTTCTGGAACTGTCAGCAGAAACCTGCCAAAGTAAATTACTGAACAAAATTACACCAAAAATGTTTTATTTGACCTAATTTGTGGGATATGACGTCAACACGGACAATATACAGTACGACATTATGAACTTTTAATGCAAAATAAACTTGGTTTTCTAGATGTTTTGAAGTCGTGATTTATAAATTGGTCTGGTAAACAGGGGTTTAGGATCAAAACTTGAAAGTGTATGAAGATTTTTTTTTCCAGTACACAAGTTTCAAAGTATTGAGCTCTTACTGTAATGTGTGCGTCCATAATGTCCTAAGTTTTCTTTGTTGTTTTTTTGACTGTTCTAAAACAAAAAGGGAAACCCTTTTTTTAAGGACAAAGCTATTCGAGCTGGTCTGTATATTTGCAACTGCAATTTTAGAGGGAGAATATTGAGATATTTTATTTTTCAAACACGCTAACATGCATGTGGATCTCCTGAATAAAATGGTATTCTTACACCATTTTGGCATAAGTGTGACTTCGGCCATTATGGGAGCATGATGACGAACGTGGTTTTTCATTGTAAGATAGCTCTGTAATTGCCTCAAACATTAATGATAAGAATGCATGACAGACGCACGCATCAGGAATCCGTAACAAAAAAAAGCAATTACGCTGATACTGAACAATAACGTGCAAATATACACACAAACGATATCGTGTCTCGCCATCTTCTTTATTCTGAGGGGATTTCTCTTGGGAATAATGAATGCTAAGCACCTTACAGACTCCTACCTCATCACAGTTCACTACCAATCAGCTCAGTTAGGATAATATAATTTTAGGATAATATAATTGCAAGCCATGCTTACCGAAGAGCCGCAGCATTAGGCGTACCATTGTGAACATAATTGTGTGAATTTAGCACAGTGCTTTAAATGTTCATGTGCTGTCCTGTGTTCACGTGCTGTCCCGTCGTATATTGGATTTTTGCCCATGTACCACAATTATGGTCTGGGCTTATCCCAGTAAACTTGTTCAACTTGTTGTTTTGGCGTTGGTATTTTCAAAGGACCATAGAATACAGTTTTACTTGTGAAGGGCCCCTGTCAAATCCAAGGTATTTTTGAAAAGCCAGAATGAATAGTGACATTGGGAGAGGAAAGGAATGAGTCCCATTCATGAATACTACTTACTGAAGACTCTAACAGAGAAACCAGATCTAGTACAAGGTCGTTAAAATATTAAAATGTGAATTATTTTAGTTGTGACGTTTTCATCAACCAAAGACACTTCTCCATAAACAAACCAGCAGATAACGTATAAGTCAACTGCAAAGTGGGCTCAGAAATAGGCCATACAATGTATACAGCTACATTCAGTTTAGCTTTCAATTTTCTCCATTTTCTTAAAACACCGTCTACCTAATATTTCGCACAGCATCAGTTAGTTCGTGTGAAACATTCTAAAGTCCTGGCTGTGTTACCCCTTATTTTGTTTTTTCTCGGTCATAGTTTACTCATGTTTCCATTAACCCCAAAAAACACTAACAGACTGATGTTAGGTTTCATGAAGTTTTATCACGGTATATCCTTCATGATGATAGTTAAGACAATAAGAATCACTAAGTTTCCTCCTCTATCCAGTCCCATCACTCGCGGCTTCCACAAAGAGAAGCCAACGGCCAATGGTCGCGGAGACCCTAGGCCTGAGAGCAATACTGACACAGTTAATTAATATCGATACATCACGCAATATGAAGAGGAGCCACTAGGGGAAGAGGTCTTGAGGTGGCGGAAGCAGAAAAGTAACAGCTGCCAAGACTGATACGCCACTGACCGAACCTTCCCCACAGAATGAGGCCCACTCCCTGGTGTCTTCTAATTCATAAAAAAAAATAATAATATACCTCGTATCATGTTAAGCAGTCAGAACCTTTCCGACAAATTCTTGTAAAGACTAGTTTGAAAATTTACTGCCTTCGTGTCACGATGCTGACACATGCCACAGACGCAATATTGGCTATGACTCATTGGATCGGTGTACTTTGCGTTCGCCCCCATACCTTATGCGGATATAACAAACTTGAATCACGACCCGAAGAGCTATTTTCGGGGATGCTGGACTATGGTCACTTCGGCCGGAAGTTAGTCCGCCTGTTAATCCATGAAATGTTCAAGAAGAGATGTCCTTAGATTCTTAATTCCTAACATTCGACTGGGTCAGCACTAAGACACTTTATCGAGAACATCATAGTAGAATGACAGTGAACTATTGACGTTAAGCAGCAATGTAAAGATAGCTCTCTTTCACCCGGGTGAATTGAGAAAAACATAGTTTCGCTCTGAAGAGTAGTTCATTTACTTGGCATCCTGGTTAGAACGGGTGACAGATTTATTGAAGTAGCCTTCAGGAACAGAGGAAAGAGCTGTGCGCCTTTATCGCACTTTACTTGAAGCGTTTATGTTGTCGATTATGCAATTTTTGCTGCTATTGATGATAGTGGTGTTGGCTATGACGCTGTTGTTGTTGGTGATGATGCTGCTAGTGTTAGTGGTGACTATAAAATTGATGGTATGATCTTGAATTGAGGCGGTTATTGTCCTCCAAGCTGAGGCTATTGTCAATCGAGACATTTTGACGGATATCCCAGGTTGGTCAACAATCACTGTTGCTGTTGTAGTTGTTGTTGTTGGTGGTGGTGGTGGTGCTGCTGCTGCTGCTGCTGTTGTTGCAGGTGCTGGTGATGGTGGTGGTATGATGATGGTGTTAGTAGTGTTGAGGTTTTGACGGAAGAAGTGTAGCTGTAATCCAAGATTCGTGCAAGCCTGCCTTAATATCTCATTCGATCAACAAAATCTTGGCAAGTTCAGAAGTCCATAGTAATGTTTGATGTACCTGTTGCTAGATCATGTTATCATTTTGAATACACTCATCGATGTGGGCCACTGCTGTCAATGGCCTGTAAATGGCGGTAACGTCAAAAAAAATTTGCCCAACACCTATTGAATAAATCTAACACCATCTATTTCCTTAAAACAAATTCTAGAAGCTTTTAGAGTTCCAACCTGACCAGAACAACGCCTCGTCCATATAAAGTCATTGCCCGCTGTTATCGATGGTGGTGGTGATGATGATAATGATGATGATGATGATGATGATTTTAAACAGTCTACCTTTCTTTCCTGTGGCTCGTTACACGTATTCATTTATCTGTATACTTAAGAAGGTCTGTGCCGAAACATTTAGAACTATAATTCAACATTTTTAGCATCTTCACGCGTTCCATTGAAAGTTTCAGGCGGAAGTAGTATTTAAAACTTCCGCTGATTTTACAGTGATGATGTTGACGACGATAGTTATGATGATGATGAAATTTCCTGTTTTTCTCAAATTAATTCTGAGTTTGTGTTTTGTCTGTTCGTTGTATATAGTCTAGTTCTGGGATTCCTGTTCTCCTATGTCATGCTGTGTGAAAATTAAGACATCATCTGATCATTCTGTATTCAGCTGTAAAATATTTGTTCCCCTGTCGAAGGGTCACAGTGCTCGAAAATTTGGACTTAATACATGATTAATATTACAAAATGCCTGGTCTGCGAGTATCCTAATATAATTATGTTTCTTATTACATGTTGCCTGGTTTGAGAGTATCTCACTATACGTTTTATATTACATACAGCCTGGTTTGAGAGTATCTCACTATAAGTTTTATATTACAGACAGCCTGGTTTGAGAGTATCTTTTCTACTGCAACTGATGATGACGATGATGATGAAAATAATAATAACGATAGCATTGCGATTGTTTCAGCTGTTATTTTTCAATGCATGTGTCGGAGAGGAGGCGTGGAATTTACGACATGATCTAAGAATGTCTTATTCTACAGCGATGTCTTTCATCTTTTGCCGGTCTGTTGAGAATAATGATGTCAATGGAAAATGAAGAGGGCGCCATGAATCCGAGACACATACATCTGTCTTGCCTTATTACGTTATCGGAACAAGAGGTCTTAATTACAGCATGTTTCTTTCTGTCTACCGCAGCCAAGATGGAAAGCACAACAAGTCTGCGTCAAACAGCTTTGAGTTTAAAACCAATGATTTCTTTTTGTCGTAATTCCATATCCTCCAAGCCATAAGCTTGGTGAATGTCTAATAATGATCGTGGTTATTCCTGCTGTAAGCTAAGAAAATGTTCAAAGACTTGATGCACTTTTAGAGATTGTTGTTTACGACGTGTCCATGGCTCGATTCACATCCGGCTATAGATCTCAGCTCACTTTGCCAAGTCTTAAGAGTGGCGGGTGCCAAACTCTAGTGGCAGTTCCCGGCCCCTCCTTCACGTCATGTCTGTGGGCTTGTGCGGAACACCAGTACGAGATGCCTTCCGGCCGTTACATCAGATGTAGGTCAATCTACAACGTGCAGCTCAGACTGAAAGCGATCATAGCCTGATCAACGCCTGTAAATGGTAGCGATAAGATATGTTCCTCAGGGAGTTGAGAAAGTCCTTGAATGGCATGGCTTGATATGGTAATAATATTGTGAAGACGAGAGGGCATACATCTGGGTAAGAGATTTTAAACCTTATATCATAACGTTATTATCTGATACTGCTATATGTCTTAGTCATCTTGCTTCTTCAATCAATAAACATGGTAAGACTTAGTTATCATAGAAGTTTGGCCAGATTAACACTCCGTCCAGACCAGACTAACAACTGTCGTAGTCTCTATTCTTGTCTTTAATAGTGACAGCATCAAACTGGCAGCAAGCAATTCATTCGGTCCATGATCTGGGATTGTCTAATTTCCTTGAGTGCTTCTTGCAGTAACGGCAAGTTGCGAACTTTATCCCGAGTACGATGTTATGTTGCCGTCTGGCCGTCTTTGTTTTTTTTTCCTATATTTTGCTTCCACTTCCTCGAGACTAAAGGCACAGGTTCATTTTATTGTTGATGTTTTTGTTTTCTGGTAGCAGAAGTATCAGAGGCGCGGACTGGTATTGTGCAGATGAGACATGAGTGCAATATCAGTTATCCGCACCGCTGTTAAAGAAACAAATACTTTTGGAAGGGTTGCTATGTAGAAGTCTTAGCAGAAATTATACATGTACATAACAAGCTTTTCATGAAATCCCGCAAAGCTAAAAGCACGTTACAAATTGAAATAGAGTGGGCAAATGAAAGTTTTCGCACCATGCTGTTTTGTACTTTCTTATCAGCATTCATTTTGCACATAGGAAATGCGTTCTCTTGACACATCCACGGGACAAATGAAATGGCATCCATTTTCGTGTGATTGTTCTCTGAAACGCTAAACAAGCTGTTCTCAACTTCTAGACCACGATATATGAAAAATGGCACACACAAAAAAAAGGGTCCAGAATTCTTTGGTCCCATTTGATGCCGTCTATATCCACTGACTAATACTCATTAGAATTGGAAATTTTTGTTACTACCTATCAGCAAGATGGATATAAATACAGAACAGATACACCTTTGAGTCCGAGCAAGACTTCGTGTGCATTGGTTCTTTCATTCTGTAGTTCTTTGTTTTGCTGTTGTTTGGGAAAGTGTCAGAAGGATTGGGTGGCATTTCTTATTATGATGTGTATGTATAATAATGTATGTGTTTGGTTTTGTTGTTGTTGTTGTTGTTGTTGTTGTTGTTGTTGTTGTTTTGGGGGGGAGGGGTGGAGAGAGGGGAAGTTGCCCTATTTTGTAGCTGCCCCTGTATTAGATCTCCGGATATCCTATACAGCGATGTTATGCAACAGTTCTGGCAAATATTATTTATCTCCCCGAGACCAAACAAACGCTCTTGATGCGATGTTGTTGTGGACGGTAGGTGGTAATAGTGCTGCAGAAACAGAGTGGCACTTCTCGTATTTTCTAGGGCTGCACTTTTCTCAAGTTGTCTCAAATACATGAGTTGGGGAACATTAAAATTTATGAGTGGGATGTTACATTGATATTTCATTTCTCTCAGACTCTGGAATGGTCATCACTTCTGCCCCTGATGATTTAATATCGTTGACTTCTCAAGCTTCCACCCCCCCCCCCTTTTCTCCCGCAACCCCTTGCCCCAACCTCTGCCTCAGCCCCTTTGGGAGCAAGGTGCCCTCGACTCTTTATACATCCTCTTAAAGTGCAAAATGTGGTTATACTCAATGATACACCCTAAGCACAGAAACTAATATTCCTCGCGCTTGGCAAAGCCAGTGAAATGTGCAGACAGCGGTCAGCTCGCGCTGCGTCCAAATAACAAACACATTTTTTTTGCGCAGCACCCGATCACTTGATATTGTCAGAGGTTTGGAACTTCCGTTCCTTTGTCTGATTGTGCTGAGCAAAGGGCGCCCGAACGTGGGTGTAAATCTGTATGCATGGGTGAATGTATAAAAACCTTGCAGTGTAAATAAATCTACAGTATTTGCGTATTTATACGCTTGGGAGAGAAATCCTCTGTTATCAATCCGACAACCCGATCAGCGTTGTGATGGGTAAACATAATACAACTGTATTTACTTTCTGCGGTGAAGCTGATTTTGTGTAGGTGGATGACGAAGATTTAAATTCGAAGGAAAGGGACGGGAAGATGGGTGGGGCTTCTACTCCATGTACAACCTTAAAATAAAGTTTTCTCTTCAGATTTAAGATAACCTTGATTACATTTGCATTCTGCCATATCGAATTCTAACATGCGCGGGCAATTTTGTTACTTCATTTCTCTGCTTTCCTCCGACGATCTTATTGTATTATCCTACATTCTTGTATGGATGAAAAGATGCATCTCTCTTTTCTTTATTCCCTCCCACCTCTCCATCCCCCTTTTCTTGCCGACTCCCCTTAGCCTTTTTTCTTAATACATTCCTCCCACTGTGAACAAGATTTGAGTGACAGGATCATGGCATGCTATTTCTTTATCATTGTATATTTATCCCCGACAGAAATTGCTCGATCAAGTAGTAGACACATCTGTCTGTTGGATAGATAAAGCACACGCTTGAGAAGTAAGTGTAATCTTTCCTTGCTGATCTGTTCCTTCAGTTCCCTCGGTGTGTCTCTCTCTCTCTCTCTCTCTCTCTCTCTCTCTCTCTCTCTCTCTCTCTCTTTTGCTCTCACTCCCTTTCATTCTCTCACTCTATCACTCTCTCAGTTACTGTTTAATTCACACTTCAACTGACTCACTCACTCACACACTCGCTCGCTCACTTACTCACTCGCTCGCTCGCTCACTCACTCACTCACTCACTCACTCACTCACTCACTCATTCACTCACCAACCCACCTACTCACTCACTCACTCACTCACTCACTTCACTATCTACTCACTCACTCACTCACTCACTCACTCACTCACTCACTCACTCTTTCCCACATGGTTTATCGCCGGCGCAACCTTGACCCCTGTCTTACTGTAAACACATCGAAGCCGCAGACTGCCATATCGTAGTCATCATTTATAATACAAATACCGTAAACAACGTGATTATTCAGCACCTCCAATCCTGTAAACGGCTTCTTCTCAGAATGTAAACACATAAATTTCACCAACGGCAAAAAATAGATAAAATGGCCAATCTTTCTAGCCACGAAGATGGTTAGGTATAGGCGTGTCTTTTTCTGTAAAGTTAATGGATTGGGGGTGCGGGGTGGGGGAGGCAAGGAGGATTGGAACATGGGGTATGATGGGATGGGATGGGTACAGGGTGAAACTATGGGTTTAAACTCCAAATAAGGGGTGAAGAAAGAGAAAGAGGAAAGGAATTGCAATACATCTTGGCAGCGAGTGAGTGAGTGAGTGAGTGAGTGAGTGAGTGAGTGAGTGAGTGAGTGAGTGAGTGAATGAGTAAGAAGGTGAGTGAGTGATCTGCATTTGTATATGGAGCGGGGAGGAAGGGGAAGGGAGAGCCCACAAATCTTTCATCCTGTGTCCTCGCCTATGTCGAGATATGTTTTCGTGTGGAAACATAACCGAAATTCTCTGAAACTGTTTCGAATCTCAGGTCAGACGAAGACGAGTTAGAACCCATCATAAAAGGCAAGGATAGGGTCCCAATTGCGTCGTATTTTAACAGCCTCTAACAAGAAAGTTTCCAGTAGGGAGAAGACGTGACCACAACTAGGACATTTTCATCGACTCCTTCACGCACGTATCCAAACTAATAACCACTGAAGAAAGAGAAGAAAGAAAAAAAAACTTATCGGCTGAAATGAATTTCGTACAAGAACCCTTAATATGGTACAGGATCGCTTGTGTAGGAATGAAAGCAGCAAATTTAGTGGCTAGATTGGACCGGATCGACAGATTCATTCATAGCCTAAGTCTCTTTCATATTCATAAATACTGTATAGAAGCAGCAGATAGCCTGAGATAGGATAGGCATGGGTTAGATTGTGGTGTGTGGGTAGTGTGTGTGGGTGGGAAGGAGTGGGTGGAGAGGGGTGAAGGGGGGCGGGGGTTGAAGGGAGGGGTCAAGGAATGGGGACGGATTTCCAGAGTGAAGTATCAGGGGATTCATAACTGCCACCAGCTCTTACCCACCCACACCCTCCTTCCCCCCCCCCCCCTTTTCCCTTACCCTCGACCCCAATGCGGGATGACCAGGGAAGATATTGGGGAGTGAGAGGGAGAGGTGAGGTTCTGAAGTAATAGGCACTGGTTGAGTGGATGTTCACTTGAAAAATTCTTCAGGCAGGAAGGAAGGAAGCGACGTGACGGCTACAGTGAAGTGTCAATACTCAACAAGAGAGTGAAAAGGAGAGAGAGAGAGAGAGAGACATAGAGAGAAAGAGAGAGAGAGAAAGAGAGAGAGAGAGAGAGAGGGAGAGAGGACAGGAATGGAACAAAGAGAATGAGAATAACAGAGCGTCGAAGTAGGCAAAAGACAAAAGGTAGGTAGATTTACGTGTAAAAAAAAAGTCATATTTTCAGGGAGATACACACAGAATAAAGGAAGCAAACACAAATGAGAGAATGCGGAACTGGAAGAAGGAAACTATACAGGTCGGTAGGTTAATAAAGAAGCCAGACAGATAAGAGTGAGAGAGAGAGAAACAGAGAGAGTAAAAGAGAAATATAAAGAAAGGATGGATGATGCCAAAGGGAGAGAAGTAACTGTAGCGTAAATGAAGCAGAGAATGGTGGTCTATAAATAGAACTGAGTGGACGCCGGGCACAACAAAGGACAAAGAGAACTGAGTTAACAGTGAGATGTAGGCTGGACCCCACACAAAGAACGGGAAAATTAGAGAACTCAGACATACAGAGACAAGTGACAAGAGTGCAAAGCTGGAGAAGATGGACAAAGAATACGCCTGAGAAAGAAAGAAAAAGAAATGAAGGAGAGGATGATGAAAATAAAAGCAACGACATCAGCGTTTGAACTTCAGAAGTCACGACACGGCGGTTAGATCCTGAGTTAGATCTTAGGTTAGATCCTATGTCATAGTGTCTAAGGTCAGTTAAGGAGAGTTACATTTCTGAAAGCATTCAGAAACAGAATACTCGATACAAATTGACACTAAAATGCTGACAGGTAAATCTAACCTGTGGCCGTATGCATAATACATACGTTGATTAACGTATTGCGTTAATCACAGTGAACACTACTAATGTTTGGGGAGTTTCCGATGGTTACCGCATTGCGTTAACTAACGTATGGATTATGCATGCGGTGCCTGTTCTGAAAATAAAAGGATGATCACAGAGCTTAACGTTAAAAACTTATTGAGTGTTCATGTTCGACTTCATTCGAAATTTTAAGTAAGACAATAAATGTACTATATTCAATATAAATTGTGAAATGAGAATGTTAGAGAACATCGTTCATCCAAATTCATCAATTTAGCCAATGACACATACCAAGCATGAGAAATCAGCAAGGAAAAAAAAGAAAAAGGACGTGGGGGCAGTTTCAGTAAAACATGGACACAAAGCAATTTCCATCAAACCCACATTTATTACTGGAAATGTGTACAGTTTAAGTTTTCTGTCTTTTCCGGGAGTCCCCATTTTGAGTGATTCATACGTCTTTGAATTCAATTTAGATAATCCAAGAGTTTGCAACAAGTCACATGAAAGGACTGCAACAAAGACCCGGATCTTGATAGCAGAACGCCAATGCGAGACGGGGAAAATCTGGCAACCGGAAGAGGACAAAGAGGTCAGACCGGAGACGGAGATGGACGAGACGAAGTTAATGGCCGATAAGGCCGGCGGAAGCGGAAATAGAAACACAAGAGATGAGCGGTAATCGGACAACCTGTAGTTATTATTCATTACATGCTAATTCGGTAATCAGTATTCATGGGCGAGATAGCCAAACCGATACTCGGGCTTAATAACACACGGCGCGCTTGATTTACCGCTCGTTCGATCACCTTTTCCCTCCTAATCCTTAAATTCTCTCTCGTTTAACTATTTTCTCCTCCACTACTCGGCCTCCTACCCCTCCCTAAATTCCACCAGGTCAATCTCTCCGCCCTATTCCTACATTTTGCTATACCCAGTTCTTTCATAATTTCAATTGCCTCTATTACTTCTACTTGCTTTCCATCCCTTTTAACTTTCTTTCCGTTCCTCCAAACACCATCTGTTTGTATTTTGTTCCTTGACTGTCTTCGATCTTCTTTCCTTTTATGTTATTCTCTGACTCTCTACCCTCTTATCCTTACCACTCTCCAGTTATATCCTGGTTTAATCTGCTGCTTGAAACTCCCTCCTCTCTCTCTCTCTCTCTCTCTCTTTCTCTCTCTCTCTCTCTTTCTCTCTCTCACTCTTTCATTCAAGGCTCTCCCAGATTCTGTTCCATTCTCATAAACTGAAGTAACACTGGAAAGTTCTTTAAAGACCCATCCAGTGTACAAACAGACAGGACAGGCATAAACAGACAGGACAGGCATAATGAGCACGATGCACTAATTTGAATTGCAAGACCACCTCGATCAGTTCTCAGCCAGTTGGATCTACCTTTCTGCAAGTTGTGCTTTCACCGGTATTACTTCCTTTGCTCATAAACTGCATTGTTAAAGGCCTGCCCGAGGTGTATAGTAAGAAGAGAGGAGAAGCTTGATAGGATATTTCATTAATTTGAATTCGATCGCACGCTTCATACCAAATTTTTTTTTTTTTTTGCTTTCCTCTCCAAAAATCACAAGCAGTGAATATCATACTACAAAAATATTGGCAGATCACTAGTTTATCGCCCTTCCGAACGTTACGGAAAAGAAAACCGATGTATAGAAACGGACGGCTAGTGCTTGAAAGCAAATTCATCTGAATCATGGTCATTCATGATAACGATAAAGATCGGATAGCGCAGCTTTAAGTTTATAGAAAACCACTGTACATCACTAGTTAANTTTTTTTTTGCTTTCTTCTCCAAAAATCACAAGCAATGAATATCATACTACAAAAAAATTGGCAGATCACTAGTTTATCGCCCTTCCGAACGTTACGGAAAAGAAAACCGATGTATAGAAACGGACGGCTAGTGCTTGAAAGCAAATTCATCTGAATCATGGTCATTCATGATAACGATAAAGATCGGATAGCGCAGCTTTAAGTTTATAGAAAACCACTGTACATCACTAGTTAATGGAATTAACCAGAAGTTAACATCCCATATGACACCTGCTGCATGTGTGGCATAGTTTTAGATAATTCCTTCCTGTTGCTGCCACCTGGCTCATGTTTACCTGAGACGATGGAGAGGAAGGTTCTTAATTTCTATGGTTATGACAAGCTGACGATAACCATGTGGGAGCTGGGTTTATTCGACAGCAGGTCATTGAAACACGTGGTCGTGGAGAGCTATCCATTGTATTGGAAATTTAGGTTTTCAGCTCAAATTATCCGACGCCAAATTTATTTCGTCTACCAAATAACGTATAATAAATATGGGGTCAGATTAGCCGTCTTAAGACGGGGTGAATTTTTTTGTTTTTTTTCTGAAGTCAAGACGCTTGAAGCAAGATATGCAGTAGAGTTGTAGGATATGCTAAAGAAATGCAGCTGTAGGAGATCCTAGTCTCCACAATTTGTTACAGTGAGAATGAATTGTGCTTAACTGTAGCTCTTTGGAAGTGTTAAAACAGATTTTTTTAAAAAAATGGAATAAAAGGAAGGTGCGATTATCAAGTGACCTCTGATTACAGCTCTCGGTATTTTGTTGTCCTGATTGTTTCGAACAAGCCGAAATTGCAGTAAAACGGATTTTGATCAAGCGCTTTTGACAGTATTTTGATATGAGAAAGAGCCAACAAAGACAGTCTCAGAACATTAGAGCCAACAAAGACAGTCTTAGAACGTTTACCTGTAAACTGGGTGTTGCCCCAAATGTTGCTACTCCTGAGGCCTCGGGGCCTCTATACATTAAGCTTATTATTTACATCAGATCAGAGCAAACCAAAATCGCACTGAGCGAGAAAGTTTGCAGAATCAAAATGTCATATATTCTCAGCTCTCCGAAAGGTCAGCGCTGTGTTTGCTCTCCAATATATTCCTCTTCTTGATTTAGTTTGGCCCTAACCCTTTGATAAGATTATTCTCAGATCCATAACGCCATCTGTCTACTTTAGGGGTGGGCGAAATGGCGGCCGCTGGGGACCAGTGCGGACCGACTTACCGGTCAAGTATCACTGGCACTCTGAAGATCCATAAATGCCTTATGTTTATGTATTATGATAGGCCTGTCATAAAGAAAGTGTGGCTAAATCTGGCTTCTTCCCTCAACCACCCACTCCAGCGAAGACCTCTGGGCCGCTGTGCTAGGCACCATCTGCGTGTACCATCTCCGCACAAACAGATCTCTATACATAGTATCATAAATATTCGTTTCTATTAATAGTCTGCATGATTGGATGTCATCAATCTTAACTACAAAGCAAACAAAGAGCTGTTATGGCTGGGAGAGTCTAGCTGGGTGACGAAATTACGAAATAAATCATTGTGATGACCCCTTTGAGCAAGACTGTTTGCGGTACACAATGCAGAGGCACAAAGAAGTAGGGCATAAAGAAAAAATAGCACCAATCGCTTGCTATCATGTCGAACTAGACGCGTTTATGCGCACAATAAGGCCTCTGAGGGAGGAGGAGTGAGTGAGTGAGTGAGTGAGTGAGTGAGTGAGTGAGTGAGTGAGTGAGTGAGTGAGTGAGTGAGTGAGTGAGTCAGTGTAAAAGAAAACGCAGAGGAAGTGAGTGTGAAGCGAACAAATTTAAGATAAACTATTCAGACATCAATAATAATAAGTAATCATCTCGATTTCATGATATAGACTAAGCGGCAGAAATGTATAAGAACGGAAAGAGGTAATGGTGGTTGGGGTGAAAGGGAAAAAGAAGATACAGGAGGAAACAAAGCGCAGAAGCTTGAAACAAATAAGAGATCAGTGCTGTAGCGGGTTGTTTTGGACCAGAATAATAGTGTTAACCAACAAACATTGGAATCTACTGGAACCCAATGTCAAATAATAAAACACTTTCGATTTCGCCTATCTATAACTCTCTCTTTCTCTCTCTCTCTCTCTCTCTCTCTCTCTCTCTTTCTCTCTCTCGCTCTCTCTCTCTCTCGCTCTCTCTTTCTGTGTGTGTGTGTGTGTGTGTGTGTGTGTGTGTGTGTGTGTGTGTGTGTGTGTGTGTGTGTGTGTGTGTGCGTATGTGTGTTAGTCTCTCTCCACGGGTCCAAATTGTGTTTCTTTGTGAGGAAAGGTGGTTGGGGGAAGAAATGCTCTCAATTTCTCGGTCCAGTCTTCCAACGGATTCCGACACCACACGGCCGTGCCCTGTTCTAATCCCCGCATTCTTAGACGGACAGAAAGCCGTTGTCGGCCGATATTGATAATCTCAACGGAATATTGACCCGCGTCAACAAACATAAAAAGAACTGGCCGCAACCCCGGCTCTGTAACGAAAATAGCGGGTATTCATCAGGTCTATACTGGCGTGTACCTTAGACCGGTGCAGTATTTGGAAAGGTGGGTTGGGAGCAAAGGGAAATCAATCTCTTAAACGTTACAATTGAATCTAAGTGTGATTCTGCCCAGGCTGCACATTGATTATCCTCCCCCTTATTCGCTGTTTCATCAAACTGAAATCACCCGAAGCGTCAGCAGCTGTCCTTTGAAACCACACACTTAGTCCTGTAAATCCATATCTTAGGGCTATAAAGGCATGAATTCCTCATTAGTGCGACATGTTGTGATTATAATATGCAGTAGCAATCAATATAAACGGTCCATTTAAACTCAGTATCACTCATTTCAAAACTCTTTGAAACGACGACCTGTCAACTATCGCAGTTTTTCACAAGTTGAAAGTACCCACTCTAAACTGATCATAATTATTGGTTACTACTTGAGCATGTGCCCTTAAGGAATACAACACTTTGTGAGGCAGCGAGGTCAATGGAAATCAATAAATTTAATATAAAGACCCCCTTTCACACTCAGTCCCACAATCCTCAACCTAAATGTTGTGCTAATTCTGGCGGTTTTTAACAGCTCAAGAATACTATCAACTATTCTAAACATATCACTGATACAGTGAACTCCTCATACTTGCAACTCTCCGGAAGCGAAGCACAACAAATTTTGGGATTAAAAGGGAGTTGATATTATTCGGGTGCTTTTATAGAGAAATATAGCGTTTTGTAATATGGAAAACATTGCGGTTAAGGTTAAGCAAAAGTTGCGATTATCAGTATTGTTATTAAGCGGAATAGACCGTTCTAGTTCCGCTACAGAGCTTGCACCCCCGAGCAGTACATCATTTATAAGGCATTGAGTGCGGTGGAAATCAATAAATAAACTCCCCATTCAAACTCCATCCCCAACACCTTCAGCCTGCAGTAAACAAAGTCGTGTCAGATCTGGCGGGTTTTTCAACACGAGAGCAGCCATCCTAAATCCATCATAATACTGGTACTACTACAGCCAACAGCCTTGAGCAGTCCAACTTGGTCAGTACAATGGATATCAATTTACACAAGCTCCCACTGATTAATTTATTGTTCCACCGATTTTCCCGTAAATCGTAGGTTCGGAACACAAAAGGTGCGTGAGTTATTGGTGGTTTATTGATGGACTAATCTTTAAGGCACAATCCTTAGATACATGTAAATACTATTGATGCGTGCAGTCTTGAGCGGTGTAAGTTTGCGAAGGGGTGAGTGCTACAGAAATCAGCTGATAGTGATAAACGCCCTTTAGTTCAATTCTCCAGTCCCTTTGCCAGGAAAACAAAAACAAAAAACAAAATTGAAAAAGGAAGTTATATAGCAGATGGCTGTCTGTAGTGTTTCGTCCGTGTTGAATTATGATTGTATGACGCAAGGATGCCCAGTCTTCTCTGGAAGGGGAAAAGGGGGGGGGGGGNAGGGGGGGGGGGGCAGATTTGCATTCTGATCACCCTATGGTTGCCGTATTAAACCGTAGATGCATGTTTCAGCATTACGTCACTGTGTGTCGAAAATGGCCAAAGTCATTTTTCATAGAAAACGAGGGGAAACGTTTTTACGGCAAAGCAAAAATGAGTCAATGTGTATCTTCGCAACTTCCACTTTAGCACTAAAATTTTCTTTTGTCACAGTATGTCATCATGGGGCTTGATTTCTTTAGCAACATGCTACCTTAATAATAAAGAAATGGCCTAAGTGTGACTTACGTCTTTTTTTAGGTACATGACAATGCTCCATAATACTGAAGAATATTAAAAAATTCTACAGTTTTGAAATAGTTTGTAGGCCACACTTTCCACCCCTAGCGAGAGTATATTTTGTCCCGAAACCCAAAAGTTGGACACCCCGTATATAACATTATATGACAATAACAATAATAACAATATTGAGCTCAGACAACAATCTGTTTTGAATGAGAATATGAGCAAATAGTATTCTTAACAAGCAATTGACACTCTACTCTTCTTCTTTCTCTCTCTTTCTCTCTCTCTCTCTCTCTCTCTCTCTCTCTCTCTCTCTCTCTCTCTCTCTCAACCTCACACATAGATACTATGCAAAATATTTATATAATGATGTGTAGTTCAAACCACAACTTCTGTGACAGTGTAAAATTTTATTTGTTTTTGTGGTTTGTTTGATTGTACACTTAAAGATCGTGTTACCGCTCGTGATGTAGCCAGTATTACAAAATAATCGTTGTTCACACCTCAGGCTGAGGCCGATTATTGGGCTCACGCACGCCGGTAAACACAGCTTAAATAATTAATCTGGCCTCATTTTATCCGGATTTGATGACTTAACCAACAGCACGCACGCGTGTCTTCGTAGACCTATAATGACTTCCATTTGGTTGATATACTACGAAATGTGTTCCCCGTTAATCTCAGGCCCAGATGGGCGATTCCTGCGGTCGTGGTGATTCAAGTCTGAGTTTAGAAAATGCACGGCTTTTGTGCGTTTGCATTTGAGATTCTGTAATTTTGTCAAAGATTCGAATCCTCAATCTTTGAAAACAAATTTCTTAAACATTGGCCTATAATTGCTTTAAGCATTTTGGCTCAAAATTCAAGAAAAAAAAGCACAATTGAAATTTATAAAATTTATACTGACGGATTTTAAACATCTTTGCCGTAGAAAAAAAAATTCAAATGGTGGAGCGGATTCTTAGGCCCTTGAAAATGCTGGAAATATTTTCGATTGCTCAAAAACTAGTTGATCAAAATTACCCTTTAAAAGGTTCAGAATCTGTCGCTTTCCCATAGCAAGACAATTATAGTTGTCAGTGACGGAGCAAATTAATGACACTGGTTGTCTCTTCTTGGGTTATTCTAAGCATTTCTGAAACCATCAATGACATTATAAAAGAGGAAGGGAGTGGGGGGAAGGGGGGAGCTAAACTCAGACATTTTCAGTTTCCGAACAGTGCCATCTTACTCTAAGAGACACTAAATTGTGCCAGTTAACAACAACTCCACATCTGAGGACTGAAGCGAAAACAAAATTTAAGACTAACTTTACCGGTTAAACGATGATTCTTCTTCTACAAATACAAATACAAATCGGCGTTGATCTACCCCTCTTCCTTAAGCCATGAATATCTTCAAGGACTCCTCGTTGAAGAGACATTTGCAAGCACATAGACTGAACTCCGACTTTTGAATCTCAGATCTCCTCTTACGAATCATAAAAGTAATCGTCTCCACGAATAACCAAACTCAAGATTACAACACTGCGCTTCCCTGACCTTAATCTAGCAAAACATTCGCCCGCGGTTTGCTCTGGTCGAAACTGGAAAATGCAAGAGGAAACAAAATTTACAAACACAAGAGGGGAAAAAAAACTGAGATCGGTGGCGCACTGATTGGTGTAGATGGGGTAAATGTCTGCGAAAAAGCAAAAGAGTTAGGGAGAAAAAGGATCGAAAGGGTAGAATGACGTCACTGCGATCGCAGTTAATATGTCTGTGGATTGACATCAGTACATAACTAAATAACGTCGGTGTCTGATAGATTCTATAATCTAAGGCAACGAATTTGTGTGGTAAAGGGCGTACAGTGTGGAAAGGAAACTGGTGGAGTCTACAGCAGCGAATCTGCCAATTTTGTAGTCAAAGCCGAGTAGCAAAATGAATCTCCATTTTTGCCCTGTATATTTCCTCTCAAGGGATGACACGTACCATGGGCGCGGGTGTAGCTCCATGCGTTAGCCTCATGTGGCGGTGGGCGGAGCTCATAAGTTAGACATTTTGGATGTTTTTTGGTTACACCGGAAGTAGGAGTTTGGCATAAGTGACGGCCACCATCTCCGGTTTCTAATTTGTCAGTGGAAATTTTTATCAACAGCCTTATATCGGAGGAGGATGTGGAAGAATCAATGGTGGCATGTATGCTAACAAATGATGCAAAAACAAAGTATAGCAAACATCATTTGCAAGTCAGCTTATTCTTTTTTGACACTTCCGCATCAACAGCGGCCATCTTGGCTTGCACAGGGAGCCCAACTGTTAATGCTTAGAATCCTCAGGGGTCCGCCCAGATAATGAAACACGCCCTTCTTCGTTCGCTACAGTTACACCCGCAGGGAGCAAACACACACAACCCTCGTTTTAGAAAGGACAGAGTAAAATGTGGGCTGGAGGAGGAGGGTGAGTTCAGCAGGAAAAAGGACGCTTCTATCTGATTTTGAAAAGAAGCAATTGGCACTCTCAAGACTGGTCAGTTTTCAAATGATATGAAATTATCATTTAGACAGTCTCTCAGAATAATCTTAGACATAAAGCAAGTCAGAGTTGGACTGGCCTAGTGAATATGTAAGGCATCTTATTACACCATTTTGTGCTCAGTCAATTGCGAGGAAGATGACGTCATAACACGCTACTAGAACTCAGACGGTGAGCGAAAAAGCGATGAGGGAAAAGGAAGTTTTTGTTTTTTTTACCCAGAGGGGGACGCCTTTGGTAAGGGGTGGGGGAGAGGGAAAGCGTGTCGTTGCCAGGCTCATCTTCTTCTACGCCACTGGAGATTCTCAAATTCAATAAAGGCGTGTTGTCCTGGGAGACCATATTGGGAGTTTTTGGCAAACAGTATATATATTTAAGATGAAATCGATAGAAGTTGATTCTGTTTACCGTGGCGTTTTTTTTGGGTTTTTTTGCTGTTGTTGTTGTTGTTGTTTTGTCCTGTTTGTATATCAGAGACGTATTTTATTCTCAACATTTTCGAGGACGGGATGAGCGGGGTAACTTGCTGGATATCAATCTGGAAGATTTTCTTCCGTGTGAGTTCAGATCTGTAATCGTGTGTTTTCAGTCTCTTGGAAGTTCAACCCCACCTCAGCTGTCACAGAGAAACAGAATAAAGTAGAGGCAAACTTCTTGCTTCCCCAAGCACAATAGTCATGTAACTGGGCTTCCGAAAATTGCAAAGGTTTTGGTTTTTTTTTTATAAAGCCGCTTTGTTGCGCAGAGGCGATTTGAAGACGATGAAGTCTGGCCTGCCAAAGGAAACACACTCTAACAGAAGGAAGTTCTTCCTCTTCTTCTTCTTCTCCTTCTTCTTCGTCTTCTTCTTCTTCTTCTTCTCTCTCTCTTTCTCCCTCTCTTTCTCTCTCTCTCTCTCTCTCTTTCTTTCTCTCGTTCTCTCTCTCCAAGTGTCATTTATGACCACAAGAAAATCTAAAAACATTCTGACTTCCGCATATCAGTTAACGTGATGTGTGGTTCAAAATGGCTGGTCAATAACAGTAACAATAACAATAATAATAATTCATTCAGCTACTTAGGTATTTATATCTAAGCAATGCAATGCATACAAATAAAGGAAGAGAGAGGGAGAGTCAAAGGCACATTCTTGCGAAAATAATACATGGAATTGACAAAATAATGAAATTGTCTGTCTTAATGTCAGTAACAGTGACGGAGTATAAGACATAATTCACCGAATGTCATCATTTACACTACATACCTACCTTTCTTGGCAAAATTTTCACGAACTTGCATACATTTCTAATTATCTTTGTTTTATGTATACTAAGTGAGATCACACATTTCTATGTCTAATTCGTTACAGCACTTTTTAATTTTGTATGGGTAGTTTAACTGTGGATTTTTTTTTTAAACTTTTGTACATTAATTTTGTATTTTTGGTGTCTCTACAGCTCAAACATGCCTCATACTCTCAATTTTGAATAGTCTTTTTGACAGCCTGTTGATTTCTCTCCCCATCGGGGTCCAGCTGTGAACATATTATAGAACATACACTTTTCTCAGATGTCTCCAGATAATGAATGCGACACTTTATCTTACACGGCAGCACTCTCGTTTCAGTGTTAAGACTTCAGAGGCGGACCAGTACAAACGTGTTATTCCCAGGTCGAGTGCTGTCTCGTTAGTTAAGACAAGTCTAGACCGGGAGATCGTGCTTGGACATTGACAAGGTAGGATTCAAGACGAAAACCCACGCAATGTTTGGCCAATCAAAGATTACTGTGAGGAAGTGATGTTTTTTTTTCCTCCTTTGGAAAAAAAGGGGAAGTCTATCTTGACCTGAAGAGTGGTGATAAAAGATGTTTATCACAATGTTTATTTCACAAATAAGCAAACATCCGATGGGGAAAAGGGTGAGTGAAGTAGGTGAAAAAAACAAGAAGGAGCGGATTCGGTTTCTTGAATCAGTAGAGATGTTTGACTGACGTGAGATAAAAGGAAAATTTTTAGTTAGCGCTTAAAAGATACTTTTTTTCAAAATCATAAACTAACGAGTAAACACGAGAAGTGGACGGCTGCTGTAGCTCAAGCAAGAAACAGAAACCGCTCCATTCCTCTATTTCAAGGCTCTACGTGTACAAAGTCTTTTCAACCTGATCGTGTTTCTGTTGCTTCTATATATTTTTATTATTCTGTAAAGACATGTATGTTTCTATTTCTGGCCGTTGACAAAGTCGTGTGGCTATCTTGACTTCAAAAGTAACAAAAATCACTAAGCTAAAGTGTTTCTACCTGTTTTTATATGTTTAGAAGAAATCAAAAATCTCCATTTGCGAGTTCCTACAGTTCAAGTCAGATATCTCCCCCATTTACAGAGTGAAGAATAAGCCATTTTGTGATTTGCCGATAGCTTCCATATCACCCCCCCCCCCCCCCCCCCCCCCCCCCCNCCCCAGGCACTTCAAAATAAGAAATAAAAATGCTAGGATAAATCTAAAGTAAATTCAAGAAAATAAAATCAAGGAGCAGTAATTTGTAATCTAACCTCTGCTTCCTAAGCAAAAGATGAAGACAGACGGTTTTATCGTAATTTCTAAATTTGTTGTTTGGAAAAGGGGTCAGAAAGGCGGATGATTTTTAAATCTATCATTGTTAAGTTTCTAGCCGGAAGTTAGAAAGCCAGTCAGATTTCATCTTGGTTAATGAAAACTCTGTGTCCAAGAGGTAAAATCTTAATATGTTCTTTAAAAAAGGGATGGAAAAAGCGGGTCGTTCTTGAATCTATAATTTTTCATCCCCATGTTAAAAGCTGCATCAAATCGTTTCCTTGGTTAAAGAATGTTCTGTATTCACTGAAAAAATCGTGAGACTTTTCCCATGGTGTTTTTATCTTTATTCCTGGATTTGTTGAATGGAAATTGGGCGAGAAAAGCTGGTGGTTCTTAAATCTATCATGATTAAGTTTCCAGCCCAAAGTTTAAGATTTATCAAATCGTTCCCTCACTTAACAAGTATTTTCTGTCCGTTTGGCAAAACATGGGAATTTTCCATGGCGTTTTTATCGTTATTTCTGGATTTGTTGTATGAAAAATGGGTGAGGAAAGTGGATCGTTCTAAATTCTACTTTGGTTAAGTTTCCAGCCCAAAGTAAAAGAAAAATCTGCCAGACCGTGACGTGTGTTACCGGGGGGTTATATGTCTTTAAAAAATCGTGGGTCTCTTACAAGATGTGTTTGAGTTAGGATCAAGGGCAGCATTAACGTTAGGAGTCTGATTAGTGAAGACGAAGGGTCCCTCGATATTGTTCACTTTGGAAGAGCTCTAGGATATTACCAAGAGTCTTGTACTTGTAAAGTAAGGCAACGAAATCAGAGGTTTCTGGGATACGCACTACCACTGAATGAAATGCATACCATCTGAACTCAAAAGGAGAAGGATTAAAAAAAAAAGTGGCCTCTGAACGAAAAAGGCATAGAACATTCGACGTTGTTGACGTAGCTGAAGGAATTTGAAAAAAAAAAATGGTTTGTTTCTGTTTAAGGCCAAACTGCACTTTTACATCTCGCTTTGCCACTGCCATTGAAATAACTGATGGGCTCGAATCTAAACAACCTTCGTCAGCTCATTCTGCACATTCAGCAGCTGCAATTCTTCCGTGATAATCGAAATCTGGAAAATGCATAAACCTCCTACACAAATCCTCTCAGCTTTGCCTTGCAATCTTTAGCTGCTGAAACGAATGCGATAGACTTTGTGTGTTAGGCAAGGAAGCTTGCATGGCTATGGAATCCTATAAATTCGCTTGGTTGAGCGCCCTCTTCTCAATATGCATCTAGAATCTCTTAACTCAACCCCTCCTCCCCACTCCAAATCCCATATATTTTTTTCAGAGCTTTCATGTTTCCTCCCTCATTCTCCCCCTCTCTATATCTGGCGCGATTCCTAAATCTCTCCCCCCAAACCTCTAAAACAAATACAGTCTGATATTGTACACTGCATACGAACATGTCCCTTCACTGCAGTCTCTACGTGAAAGATCCTCCACAGGTTGCGTAGACCTTTCAGTGCAATGTCTGTCTCTCTCTTGTCTTCTCATCCACCAGATGCGTGATTTATAAAGCACCAGGCGCCGCTCACGGTCGTCATAAATTTCTTCCGTTAAAAAGCTTAAAGGCAGCTCAGGACACAGTGGGAAACGGGAACGACGTCCAGGTGTTGAGCGCACCTGACTGTGGTAACCGATTGGTTCCATTCTCGTGGTGCATATAGCAGAGCAGATGAAACGGTCTCTAGATGAAGTTTTTAGAGTGATTGTTGTCCTCCTTTCCACAAAAGATGAAAGTGTAAGGAGAGAGAGAGAGAGAGAGAGAGAAAGAGAGAAGAGAATATGCAGATCCATCGGTATCAGTATGATTATACCATAGTACAGCATATTAATCACAATGCAATGGCACATCCACTTCCATTCCATGCAACTGAACATTTAAAGAAGGAATGCAAGAAAGGAGAGGTCGACAATGAACAGGGTCGGAAGGTCGATCGGCCAGTCAGTCAGTCAGTCAATCAGTCAGTCAGTCAGTCAGTCAGTCAGTCAGTCAGTCAGTCAGCTGGTCGGTCGTTGGTTAGGCGGGCAGGCAGTCAGTCAAAAGATAGGTCTGTCGGTCCAAGGACCCTAAAAGAACTGCTGAAGTTGGAACCTGAAGTTAAGACACGGCCATTTTGCCCGGACCTTGACCTTTAAACAAAGCAATTGGAAAAGGTTCCGTTTACAGTTTGTGCTCAGATCAGTTGCGATATTGCTAAAGATATCGTCTAAGTCCAAGTTATGCGAACACAGTGGGATTGTTAGGACAACATTGTGGAATATCCTATGCATACAGCAATTTTAAAACATTTAGACTAGCATCTCAGAGGACAAGCGAAATATAAACCATAATTCAAAATAAATAAATATTGGACCCTATCAAAGAAAAACCAGAAGAATTGTCAAATGAGTGACAGCAAAGATTCGAAGAATTAGATCTAGTACTTCCGCCTCTACTCGAAATTAACAAAGAACAATCTCGACGAGGAGAAAGGGTAGGAGAGGTAGCAAGCCTACAAAATGGCGTCATCGGTTAGTTTCCTCCAAATTACTTCTCAGACAAACTGAATGATGGTGGACCACCAAGTAGAAATCGATCCAGCTGTCGTAAAATCAGGTTAGGATTTAGAAAAAAAACAAACAACCACAACCTAAGTTAAATCTTAAAAAGTAGCATGTGTTCCTTAAACCACCTACGACCTTCATTCATGAAACATCTCTGTGCGAGTGTAAACCACCGTATACAAAAAAAACAGAACTTTTAACTAAAACAAGAAACGACTGAAATTATTTGTTAACGTGTCATGGACAAGTGGCGCAGTGATGAAAAGCAACGAACGGTTTTTAAAAGCCAGTACCATGTAAACAAAGGTCTGAACAAGGATCTTGAAGCCCTCACAGATGGAACATACACGCCAAACATTAGAATGTGACATGTTTGTCAGATGGATGTAAAATTTGAATCACAATGTACAAAAATGTACCAAAACTAACAAATACGAGCCAGGTGGATTTAAATTTGAAAAGCTAATGTTTATTCACGCACCTGGTCTTAAGGATTACTCAGGTGCCTGGTCCTAGCGTAGGTTTGATGACGAAAGCAAGTCCTTGACTGCCATCTCTCTAAAATCTGGTTTACGTCATTAAAAGAGTTGATGAGAATCAGTGGATGTCATGAACCCAATTTTCTAACAAGTGTTATCATGTAAAGAGACCTTGACTCAGTTTATATCGCGTTCTTTGACATGTGCGCCAGATAGATAAATACTGACCACACACGAAGTCTAGTTTACACAAATAAAAAACGAATTACGTCAATACATGAGAATAACACTGATGTCATGTGATTTTTGGTACGCTTGCTAGAAGGTCATTTTGTTTGTTGGGCACAGTGAGACATTGACATCGAATGACAAAAACAAAAAGTTTATGTTTCAAGATTTTTCCGTTGCAATGGTGCCTACGACAGTTTCTGTTCTCTCTCTCGGGGGAAGGAAAATTGAGCAGGGTTTATCCTGTTATGCAACGGATTACTCAATAAGCCGCCCTTCCTATGTACGGTAAATTGAGCAGGTTTTTGATGTGGTATCGATTGTGAGGTAGCTGTGGTCGAATCAGAATCCCAACCTCGACCATGTTTAGCTGATAAATAAAAAATATATATATATACAATGAAATTAAATAACAGTCTTGATAATTGGCTAACGGAAGAGGTCTACTGCTTAAGCTTATAGAATTTCAAGTCGGTACCATGTCGAATACCTGTGCAACCTAAGAAATACTCGATACCGAAAATCCCTGCGCAATTTTCCAACAGGTTTTGGAAAACTCCTTTGAACTTTTTGACAGTAGGATTAAAAACCTGCCCAATTTTCTGCTGCCTCTCTCTCTCCTCTCTGTATCCTATTCTCACCCTATAAAAATGGCGTTTTATGATGTGGTTTGCCCGAAACAGACAGTGCGGCCTTTATGGTAAGCAATTATTTTACTCTTGCCTCCATAAAATAGTGACAGCGGTTAGTACTGTTTACTCTTAATGTTTCCATGGTTTTTATAATTGGCGCCGTAACTTTTCCAAATCGATTATGCTGCTTTTAACAATGACTTTCAATTAATTTATCCAGCAAAGAAGTTACAGTTCTTTTGACTTGCAAAATTCCGATTCCTAAGACTAACTGACGAGAGAGTGTAGTTATTTGTTCATACATCAATGAAGGACTTCCCCAGCTTGAAAAATGGCTCGCGTTAAAAATTCCCGGATCGTTTCAAAATCATGAAAGAGCAGGCCTAGCAGCCGATGTCTGGGCGAAACTGAAGGGGAAATAAATTATTCTACTCAAAACTATTGCGACTGTTGATAGATAGTCTAGAATGGACTGAATAATTGATGGATAAATAGAATGAATGATCGATGGACAAATGTGTTGATTGGTTGAATGATATCTTGCTCTCTTGACTGATGAATTTTGGATGTTTTTTTTCTGTACTCTTATTGTTATATTGTATGCCCCTTTTACCACTTTCTGGCTTGGGCTTTTTTTTTAATCTTCCAATAAACCTTGTTAAACCTTGACTGGAAACGCGCAATATTGTCGTAGTCGTGCTGCAGCCTTAAAGTTATCTCTCAAATATACTAAAGTAAGAACGTAGAAATGAGATTCTGAAACAACAACAACAACAACAACAACAACAACAACAACAAAGTAAGGCTGTGATTAAACGAACTATGCGATTAAGCAAGCTGCTTTTAAGCGGAGTGAGATGTAACAGTTGGGACAATCCTTCGGTATCTGTTGTGCAAACTTAGTCAGGACAAGGCAGCTGTGACTGTCCTATGTGCAATAATGTGGAATCTAAATTACATCATAAATCGTTATCTCTCTCCTTGCAGATCTAAGAGAATAGTTTGTGGCCATTGTCAGCTGACCATGAGACGACGATGGGGGGAGGGGGACTGCACAGACTTGCAACTGACCATGCAATTCATGGCTTATAGCGATCTGCTAGCATGACCAGGAAACGCTGATGAAGAGAAGAAACGGTATCTAAACAATATTTTGGGGCCATTACAGGCGAAAGTTTGTTCAAAGTATACTGACAATCTGATGACATTGGGTTTGTCTCTGAGGGAACAATGTGTCCTGGGAGGCCTTGAGAGCTGATTCCTAATCTAGATAGATCCTGTCACAGGAGAAGTTTCTGTCAGCATGGACATTAAATATGCATGTTATGATAAGTCTCGGCAGCTGACAGAAAATAACGCCAGGGTGATAGGAGCAAGAAAAGATCCTGAGATAAGGGAATCTCATAGTGTCTCTCTTCTCTCTCTCTTTTTTTCTTTCTCTTTCTTTTCCCTCTCACTCTCTCTCTCTCTCTCTCTCTCTCTCTCTCTCTCTCTCTCTTTCTCTCTCTCTCTTTTTGTCACTGTCTGTTTTTGCCTTTCTATGTATATCTCTCTTTCTGTCACTCGCTCTCTCTTCTACTCTGCAAACACCCTTCTTATGCTCTTTATTAAAACAGAAAATGAAGCTGGATTTGAACATGAAAAGATAATGTGGTCTGTATCCCCCTGTCCCCGCCCCATCACCCACCTTAAAGATAGAACGACTGGAGCGATGGGCAAAGACGACCTGCCCTTGAGGTCTCCAGAGTTTCAACACCGTCTTTAAGAATGTTCGTTAGTACGCGATGGACAGCCCGGCTGCTGGCTTTTGCAATATCAGTTCTCTCTTGCGTTTACCGTACCAAGATAACGTCCATTAGCTGTCATTGCATTCTCCCTTTCTCATTTCGATGTCTAGAGGTCTTTGACACCTATTGTTTTTTCTTCTTTTGGCCCTATTAACATTTTGCGTTATTCTAAATATACCACTGTGATTTGGGGAAATTTCTTCTATGGAGGTTAAAGTGCTTCTTTTGCCCGACCTTTTAACGAGAAGAAAAAGGGGGGTCAACGCCTAAAATTTTTCACAAATATCTTTTGAAAAAGATCACCTCAAATTCTGATTTGGTCCCCAAATTTCCATTTGGCTGGTTTTGACCGCGTGCGAATACATAGGTCTACACATTTTATTTTTTTATCTAGAAGGCTCAAATTGTACCTGAAACTTTAAAATTGGATGCTTTACTTAGATCACAGGTCATTTTACATAATTCTACACCCTAACACTGTCTGGCAGGGCCCCAAAAAAGGGGGATTTTATAGATTAGCGGATTAATTGGCTTGTACACTATGAGTGATTTGCCCTTCTAATAGGTGTCACAAACCTAGATCTAATTCCCAACCATGGGCAGCAAGCCAGTGATATGGTGGCTCAACGTGGTGAAGACAGTGGAAGACGTTTCTCAAAGTTACAGACCTGCAGATAATAATGTTGTTCAGTGTTGAGTTCTTACATCTAGGGAGCTATATTTAGACTTCCTCTCTTCTTTTCACATTAAACCTACAAAATAGTGATCGGTTGGGAAACGAATTCCAGTTTGATGAGAAACTACCAATTTCTTTTATTTTGACTAGAATTGCAGTTATTGTTGTTTCTTTTAAAAGGCGTGTTTTGACTGGTAGGGGTATGTAAAGGCTAAAGTTGGGCTCTGCGTGTTTTTGGCAGTCAGGTAATGAGGATGTATTCACAATAAACAGCTTTATAGCGTCTTCGAACTTGCAGATTTAATATTATGGCGTGGTTAAAATTAAAGTTCGGGACACACGATATTTTAATGGCCATATTCGGAGAGCCGGAGGGCATCTCGGGTTAGGAGTAGGCGGCAAATCAAACATCTTAACGGATCTTAATAAAATAGCTTTTTAAACAAAGACTTTGGTCTACTGTCAGGATGGGAAAGCCCGAAAAGCATAAAACATTTTATCTTTCTCTGAGGATTTTCTTTTGTTTTCGTTCCCTGTGCTAGAGACTTTCGCATCTGAGAAAGAGATTTTTGTTTCTTAATCCTCTCACGGAAGACTGGGATTATAATCAGGCAGTAAACTATACATCAAAATGCGATTGGCCAATAATTTCTGACGTGACTTACTGTTAGATTCAAACCTGGTAATCACATTTGGTGCAAGGCCAACTTGAGGAAAGAAATATAGATTTAGTAAGGGAAATGCTAAAATGAGAAGGGGAGATAAAATTGTTATTGTTGCTGCTGCTACTGCTATTGCTCTTGTTGCAGTTGTTGTTTTAGTAATTGTGGTAGTGATGGGTGATAGTTTTCTTAAAAGCACTGTAGAATGGGATAAACCGGAAATTACGTTGGTTTTAGAATAAATCAATGCAAAGTTCATACTCGAGTTTCCTGGCTTTTTACTAATATTGCAGCTTTCTATAACAGATGAACTATATGATCTTGATGTTGATAATGTTAGTAATATCTATATTGATGAGAACGACGATATTCTTCTGCTGTAACTCTATCTATTTGATCCTTCTTACTTTCATGAATTTCACTTAAATCTTTATGCCTGTGGCATGATTTTTTACATCTTTCTAAAAGCAGCAACCTCTTGATCACACCTTCCAATTTATGGGGCCCAGGTGGCTCGGAAATACTCAGATTTCAAAGGCAGAGATGTGGCTTCTGCCGTTGATTAAAACAAGGGCTTTATTTATGATGCAAGATGTCAAAACAAAATAGAAACCCCACATGGCGTCTAGATAAATCATGGGTACGTTATGAAGTCAGTAAGGCAAACGATGCATTCAGCTTTATTTCATGGGTTTTTCCACTGTGTATTTTCACTCACGTCAGTAAAACGTACTTGGTCATATGTAAAATTGAGAACTTGCGCATTAACTATGGGGTCTCTAACCATCGTAAGAATTATATTAACTCTGCAAGTTGACCATTACTTAGGATGCATTCAGCATGATCCCATCTTTACTGCGCAAGCTCTCATATATCTTTAGGTTGGTCTCACCACTCGAGTTTATACCTCAGATCGTCCCAGCAAACTTGTCTTTTCTTCGCTTTAGATCGCACAAAGAAGAAGGATGGATCTGATGTCTAATGGTTACTACATAATACCTCATTCACCTGAATTCCAACTGCACATTTAACCCAAAGCAAATATAGATGGTTTGATTGGTATTAGTTGCTGACAGATTCAGTTGCTGACTCTAATCGAGCTGCTCCAATATCAATAAGGCAAAAGGCGTGATCCAAGTACAGAAAATTTAAAAGGCGTAATCTATTTTTTACACAGTTAAGATAAAAACACAATGCCATGCGCATAAACCTACACGACGTAAGTACAGTGGATTTATTTCGTTTCATATGTTCAAATAAACCATTTGATTACGTAGTCCCTAGAGACACATCATAATCCGTATACGAAACACATTAGCCTACTTACGAAACAAACTAGCGCCAGCGATTTTTCGATCAAGATTTTCGTTAACTCCAAACCTCTGAATTACTAACTGACATCTTGGGTAAAATGATGCGACCCTTGCCGAATACGTTGCTGATGTAATACATCTGGTAAATGTGTATAATGTTACTGTTGGCAGCTAAAAATCAAGGTTTTCTCCCACTGCCACCATTATGAGTCGGTAAGAAGATTGTAGGAACCGGAAGGCTTCGATGGGATTGTTATGTAAGACAAACTGCATTATCTCTTGTGACACGCACCAGCTGTCTGTTCACAGCAGTTAGGCACGTTTGCTAGAGGATCTCTTGAAAGTCGAGATGGTAAGCGGTTGGTTGCTTGGTTGGTTGGTTGGCTGCTTGGTTGGTTGGTTGGTTGGTTGGTTGGTTGCTTGCTTGCTTGGTTGGTTGGTTGCTTGTTTGGTTGGTTGGTTGGTTGATTGGTTGGTTGATTGGTTGGTTGCTTGCTTGCTTGGTTGGTTGCTTGGGTGGTTGGTTGCTTGGTTGGTTGACTGGTTATTGGCAGTATTTCTTGTTCCCTGGGGCTGTGTATCTATTCAGAGACTTCCAAAAAATAATTTTCCTAGTTAAAAAAAAAAATCACCATCAGAGATAATTATTAAGTGTTGTGCTCGTTTTTCTGCAATGAACTTGTACCCTCGGTGAGTGGAAGAGAATGTACTCCTCATGGCGTGTGAACAGGAACATTTCTACCATGCATAGCTGGCTCGAGTATCTAGATCTAGATAAGTTCCCAGACAGTGTGGCCCGACGAGGAGACTGTGGTATTCATACCCGCCACATTTGAAAAACAATAACAGTAGAAAAAAAAACGGGTAAACAGCGCTGTCTTTCCGTTGCAGTTAAATAAATTAATTATCAAAGAGAAGTTTTAGAGTTAAAATAACATTATTATACTGACCTTTATGATGATCAGGTTTCATATTAAAATATTTTTTCGGAATGTTGTAAACATGTTTTGAGCTCTAAACTGCAGATCGCAATGGTAAAACAGTAATAAAGCAATTATAGCTTAATAGCTCATGGGTAAACAGAGAGTAAATATTGTACTTCTCACACAGCGCGAGGTTTGTACCAGAAGTCTTGCAAGTTGGTCTGGAACGGCTTTTTCTAGGCGTGTTATATTCTCTCATGCAAGTACTGCAAAAGGCCATGCCTATCAAACCTTGGTAAGATCAGTTCTGAAAGACACTGTAGGAACACTGGAGGACAGTAAACCAACATTCTTGCCATTGGTTCGCAGGACACAGACTGCTTAACTCTTTGACTCGCCATAGGATTGTCACCAACAAGTTCATGCTGTTTTCGGAATCACAATAAATTCAGCATACACCTTACTAAAAAGCATTAATAACTTTATTTTAAGATCGAATCTCGAGGAAGGAAGTTGTTGATAATAAACTCCGGCATGCGCAGAGGTTTACATACCTTCGGCTTTTCGGACTTTTCGTTCTTTTGAAGATTATATTGTTAATAGCGAGCCGGATTTTCCGGCTTGGGGTCTAAAACAGATTTCGGTTTGAGCCGGAGAATCCGGCATGGGGGAGTCACTGAGTGTCGTTTGCATAGAAGAATAGAGCAATAGTAATAGATACACTTGGATGCATAGAGCAAGAGTGGACCATCCCACATTTATCCAATTTTGGCGGTATTTTTGATCTGTTGGGACTTCTCAAACCAACTTTTTTTCTCTTTAACAAGTCTTTATAACTCAATGGCAACATAAACTTCGTCCCTCAATTTCTCAAAACACAGCAAATGTGGGATGGGCGACTCTTGCTCTACGGCGACCAATTAATATGTCGTACCAAATTCCAGCTTATACTCGGTATCTCGTGTATATTAGTTTAGGGGAAAAAATGAAGCTGACTCCGTGACGAGACCACCTGAAACCATGCAAGACAAAGTTCGGTAATGTTTGAAGCACAACGACCCGCTGACTAATCTGGCGTTAGTTAATTTCAGAGAGGGCAAACTACCCTGTTCGCCAAATGGTTAGGTCGGGGTCAACCCTTTCCTGTTTATCATTTTTTTTTGTGTTTGTTTTGGTTGTAACTTTTGACATTTTTGAAATTCTGCCATTCGTTGCAACGTATTTTCTTGCCCCTGCCTGCAGTACCAATCGGCGTTCGGTGGTCCCCTCGGCTTTCTCCAGTAAGGGCTCCGCTCTCGAGGTGCAAAGTACCAGCTGTCGCTGCCTTTTGTTGCTGCAGTTCCCACGAAGAGTGTAGGAGGAGTCAAGTAGTCACATATTAAGGAGCGAAACCAATATCCTTAAATTCTCAACATGGCTACGGTCGACTCCTGTTAACTTAATTTCCTCAGAGAGTTACCGTTATTCTGTGTCTTCCAGACACAACATACACTCTTCTGCCATATTGCGATTAAGCTAAAAATTCGTTGTAGCTGACTTTCAAAAAACGAAATTAGTCAACATTTAAAGATACTCTCACTCTCTCCTTCACCCCCCAAATCTAGTTGGATAAACTGTTGATAAAACATAGTTTTTGGCTTTAATAAATCTACTGATATGTGTATATAATGCAACAACAATTCACATCTTGACGATAAGGATGTGTGCGTCATGACATTCACATCCTTAACCATCTACATGTCCATCACTTCCATCCTTTGTTTATCCCAATTTCAAAGCACATCCGCCATATATTATTCTTCTCAGAAACCCAACATTGTGTTTTCAATATTTACAAACGCCTACACATCAGAGATGTGTTTATACAACGAGGACGCGGAATGCAAGAGAAGAAAAGACAAACAATATCGTTTAGGCCAGCCCGATGTGTATAACAGACACCGTTTCATACTGGGCACAATGGAAATGTCTTAACTCGAAATGCCTTGCAGTTAGTCAAAATGGGACTTAAGTCGCCTTATAACTATGGGCGAATGGTTAGTAACTGTAGATAAATATAAGTTTTTGTGAAGCAAGATTTAATAACTTCTAGAATGAAAAATTGTTCTTCAGTTGTGTTTTTTTTTTCAGAAATTGTTTCCTGTGCGTGGGGGTTGACCCCTTACTTCAAATGGCTTGTATCGCAAGCCCTAATGACGCTAGGAAATTTGTTTTCCACCTAGTCATAACAATACTAATAATCCTAACCATAATAACAGTGCGGTTTATAAGTCTGATATCCAGGCTGAGGCCCGCACAATGACTTCACAGTATTATTACCCCAGTAGGCCAGGTCACTCTAAAACGTTCTCAACTTCCCCGGGGAGTATACAGTGTCGCTGCCATGTTCAAGCTCTGATCACTAGCATTCTGACAATATCTTTCACTGCATACAGCCAGGTACCTATGTTACAGACAAGTGGACTGAGGAAAATATAAATGATATGCTTTCCCCAAGGCACCTTCAGCATGACAGTGGTCGGAATTCGAACCCACGACATATAGATCTTAAGTCCAACACTGCAACCATTCGGCCAAGTTGCTCTGCACTGCTCTAATAAAAGTCCACACAATGAGTTCGCATATCATACCAGTCAATCAATATGATCAAAGTAGCGACTTAAGCTTCATTTTGACAGGCTACAAAACATTTGTACCACAGCACAGGGGGAAATATTTTGCGACTGGAACTTCAGGTGTTGCGCTTAAGAAATAGAAAAGCCTGATTACTACACGCAGTGGGAAAGTATATTGCTCACAAAATCTCAAAAGAAGAGCACAAAACCATGTTTCAAACATGATTAATATAGACGGCAAACTAAAAAAACGGACCAGTTTAATACATAAAGCAATTATTGTACGTTTGAACATCCATCAGCGACTGTTTTAAAATCAGTTTAAACCCATCTTGTCATTTCATTTCATGTCGTGGTTTTGATGTTTATTGCTACAGTGGGGAAAAATGTAATTGCCTAATTTTTTTCACGCTGTCTGGTGCATACAGGTTCACTCCTTATTAGTTTGCCCTTGGTTTTGGTTCCCTGCAGAAATCTGAATATGTGGTGCTAGAGGATATTTTGGGCTTTTTGTTAGCAGTATACCTGGCAACAACACTGAGGTATCCCATTGTGCTGAGTAATTTTGAAATGCTAAAAAAAAAAATGAGTTTAAAATCACATCTTTACGTCATGATTGAAGCAGAGGATAATAATGAAGATACACGTGAAAAAGGCAGGGGCGTTGACGGACGATTGGAGGTTAAAGCTGCCTCCAACCGATCGGTACTGTTGGAAAGCAAGCTCCGCCTACGAATGGTCGTGAACAGTACCCCTACTCAGATGGATTTATTTTTATATTACAAGAACAAGACGTTCTGATATCAAATTTTTGTCTTTGTTTTCCTCTCTTTACCGTAAATCTCAAAGACAGAGTAAAGTTGCGATCTGCAACAATTTCTCTGCAGTATGAAATTCGGAAAAAAGTAGTGCTCCATTGTGAAGCGTGCGACTGAATTTAAATAAGTGAAGTGTCCTGTAATGCCTTATCTTTCCTTTTATACCTTTGGCGGACATTTAAGTACTGGTTAAGGAATACCAAAAATTTAACCTCCGATTTCTTAACCCATGCATCACCTTTTATTCCATTCAAAATATCAAATTTACAATTTGTATAAACTCAGATTTAAAATAAACTGTCAAAGTAGAAAGTTTCGCCTCTGGGTACAGCGTGAATCTTAACGTTTTTGGAATAGACGGTTTAGACAGACAAAGCCTATGGACACTTCTCTACAGAGTTCACAAGACAAAAGCGTGCGCAAATAAATCCCTAGGTGGACGATTATCACGTACGTTATCTGAAAATACCTGTTTTTCAGCTTTACCCGAATTTCATGAGTTTGTAACACAACCACCAACACAACCACTAACACAACCACTAACACATCCACTAACACATCCACTAACACAACCACGAACACAACCGCTAACACAACCACTACCACAACCACTACCACAACCACTTACACAACCACCACTCCGTTTGGTCATTTCACAATCGTTTCTCACTATGAAGGTCATTCACAGTTCTATGTGATGTTGAGCAGCAAAGGAAAAACCAGATGGCAAAATATGAATTCTCTTGATTGACTTCTACGTTACATTACATTTTAATCGCCAAGCTAAGCTTGCTTTTCTGTAACTGAGAAAAATTAAAGATGTGAAATTTTGTAGTATTGCTTAAATTCATTCTACAGTACTATTGCTCTCACCCTTCACCCGCCATGCCCCCCCCCCCCNCCCCTCACATCACTCATTCTCCCAGCCATTAATATAGAGTAACAAAAACACTTAGACACATCGGCGATCGGACACAAAGTGTCTAGGTCTAAAAAAAAATAAATTTTACAATCAGTCTCAACACGCACACAAAAAATTTCATAGCGAACTTGCTTGCAGAGACATGTATTAAACACAAGCATAGTCTATATAGAAAGCAAACACACATACAACATGAACACCAAAATTCACAAAGGTATAATAAAACACTATGATAAATTCCGGAACAGATACACTGACAATCTCTACAGACACACTGAGATGGATCATGGCCAAACCACAGTAAGTTCATCAGGTTCATTTCCTTGGAGTGTATGATTGACTTCACTCATGAACTGGTACCTAGCTAGTTTACAAGGTATGTCAGAGGCTGGGCATTGAGTACTTCTCATAGGTGTAGATTAAGGCCTCTGTTTGTTATTGTTGCTGCTGCTGATGCTGTTGGTGTTGTTGATATTGCATTGGTGCTGATAATTATGGTGATGGTGATGCCGTTCTGCACAAAGTAAACGTAAGCAAGAAACAAAACGCATACGATAATACCACACTTTGAGAATAGTCTTAAGAAAATTTATAAAGAGAGAGAGAGAGAGAGAGAGAGAGAGAGAGAGAGAGAGAGAGAGACAGAAAGAGAGAGAAGCATAATGACGATAATATGGGTCATTAGACCTTTTTCAAGAAATTCAAAAGGTAAAGATTCTTAACATATTTTTCTAATTAAATAATGTTAGCTTGCATAACTATGGTCCACCTCACATATAAGAACAATCATATTCAAATGAGGATGTGCGCACACAGTAATTTTCCAAATTCCATTCTTTGACACTAAATTCTATGTAGAAATAATTCCCGGAAATTCCCACACAGCGCTAACAATTGGCCAGTGAACGCACCTCTCGTCCACAAGGATAAAAGCTGATGAATCCAGACATTGATTAAAGACTCTAATGAAATACGCTATCAACACTGGGTCGCGTAATCGGCCCCAAAAATAGCCCGGTATCGCTCAGCAGTTATCAAGTACAGTAACCCAAGGTGGAGCCAAGCTGGCAAGTCCACATGCCGAAAAGAAAAATAGCTAAGCCAGACAATATTCGACAGGTGGCCACCCCCTACCAAGAGGCGCATGCGCACTCAATCAACGTCCGCTTCCGTTTATGAACCCATTTACTGAAACTTAGTTTCATCATGAAACTGTTTCGTGTTCTCCATTAAATTCCCATTATTTCTGATACCTTACGAAGCTTTCACTCCTGTCCGTTGCTTCTTTTATTTACCTGCTTGTCAGATCTTCATTACAGCTCGTCATAATATCTTCCTTGCCTTTTTAAAGATATTATGTTTATCTTACAATCTATTCCTGTCTATACGTCCGTCTCGGCTTTCTGACTTTTTTTTTTTTTTTTCANCTTTTTTTTTTTTTTTTGCTCTTCAGCCATCTTTAATCCTTCTTTTTTTTTTTTTTTGGTTTTTGGTCCTTCTTTAATTCCTTATGTTTCTTTACCTTGGTCTCTTTTTTTTTTGGTCTGTTTCATTCTGCTTTTGTTATCACCATAATCTCTCTCTCTCTCTCTCTCTCTCTCTCTCTCTCTCTCTCTCTCTCTCCCTCTCTCCATTTCTTGCTGTCTCTTTTCTCGCAATTTATATCTCTATTTCTCTCTCTTTCTCCCCTCCTCTCTCTGCCTTTCTCTTTCTAGCTCTCTCCATCTCTCTTTGGTCAAAGTGGGCAATATCATCTTGACTATCTTGAGACACACACACGCACGCACACACACACACACATACACACATACACACATGCACACTTACACGCAAGCACGCACGCACACACTGACACACAGACACACATGCACACACACAAACACGCACACAAACACATACACACACACACAGACACACATGAACACACTAATACACACACACACACACACACACACACACACACACACACACA
>JAWQUT010000121.1:1180381-1190902 GCA_033807755.1 Ellobium chinense
TAAGTCACTGGGTCAGACTAAGCATGAACGTCTTAGTATCTTAACAAATCTGTGAGCGGACAGAGGCCTGCAGTTGGAAGTCGATTTTCTATAAGCTTCGTCCTAATAAAAGAGCTGGTAACAGAACTGGCTGAACCTCATTCTTAGTCTCTTCCTAATTTCAAAGCCGGTTACCCAAGGACAGGTCTTCGTGCGTGAATATTCCATACAGACGCCTAGGATCTAGCACAGACTGGGCGGAGACTGTTGTATCCAGCAAGAATATGGAAACTCAAATCTATCAACTCCTCGGCAACAGATCGCTCTCGAGTACTATGACTGGAAAAGTGGTGAAACTTCTTCATGTACATATAATTTGTCCATATTTAAATGTGAGGTTTTCTATTGCTGTTGGAAAGACAGACATGGATAGACCTCTGATCTATGTCTGTCCAATGTACAACGGCGAATAAAACTATATCAAAAAGTATAAGTAGGTGGGTAGATCATGTTGGTTTAAATGTAAACAAGAACGAAAAACCAACTCCTTAGCTAACCACCGACATGGTAGCAAATCAATGGATCAATTAATCAAGAAATCAGTGAGTCTGTTAATCAAACTGTCAATCGTGGTGTGATCTCATTTCACGAAACTGTATCTTGATCCATTTTGCAAATGTCAGCTACAACCATCCACCTGCAGATTTCTTCATTACGGATCTTTATTGAAGGTCTCATGTTAATTAATTCGTCTGTCTTCGCACGGGTATGCAAGAAGGCGTAAAGTTGATAAACAAACTTCATCCTTGCCCCACCAAGAATCAATCTATGCTCTAATGTTACACAAAGTAACGCTCTCAGGCCAAGGGTTCTAGACATTTTGCAAGATGCCTACCCACAAAACCATGCTTGAACAAACCACGTAACCATGTTGTTTGGCAGGTTCTTACCCTTAAGCTTTTCAGCTTTATAATGACTTTTTTTCTCTAATGTTTTGCTAAGACGTTGTTTGCAAGCAGGATTGTCTTAATAGGGTAATCACAGCAGTCTTGACAGAACGAATTCGAGATGTCCAGTTATGTCATTTTTGTTTATGCACTGTGCCTAAAGTGCTAAATATGTTTTCTGCTCTTAGGGATAGAGTCCCACAGCAAACTCAATATGTATGTTGCTATCTTATCATTTTCTCCAAACTTTGCCACTTTAGTTCTTACCTTCTCAATAGAAGAAGAAGATTCCGGACTGGGGAAGATAGGTCACATTGGGATGAGGGGAAGAGGAAAAGAAGGAGAAATTAAATTGTTTTGCAAAACAGACAACAATAAAATCCTTTGTCATAATTCCACAGCATAATGTCCCACCATGGAGAGTTCTAGCGTGGCTCTGTGGGGTAGATGATCCATGGCATTACAACCATTGCTAGCGATCTAACATCATCCAGCCGGTCTGCTATGGGCCTCTTGTTATATAAACAAAGAGCAAACATGGCCCATTGTTTATATGATACAGCAGCGGGGCGGGGTGAAAGCGGCGGCTGAAATGTTACAATAGAAGGATGCGTTATTGCAAACGGTACTCTTATTGACCCAAGAACTCTAGAAAACTTCGTAGGCAATATATGGGGACACTCCTGCTCAAAACTTTAGGGCTCGTACAGTAGGATTTGGGTAGGGTTAAGGAAGAGAAAGGAATCTTGGGACAGTCCCAAGACATTACTGTTGCCTAGAAACTTTCTCATTTGTACTCTCTCTTATCTGATTCTGCCCCTAACCCTAAACCAAGTTCTAGTCCGGACTGTCCTCTCCTATTGCTCTCATGAAGAAAGTCAAACAGTCGGTATACGCTGTGCCAATGTCAGAGAGCCTACGTATGCTTTAGAAGTGGACACACACGTCAAAAATAATGTTCTGTTTTCCAGTATTTTTTCTCTCTCAAACTTATCTGTGGTGCTCACAAGGCGAAGAAAGAGCATCGTTCTGATACCGAGCGCGCGTGTAATATGACGCAATAAAAAGAGCTGGGGTGGCCGGGATTGGCCCTTGCGTCTAGCGGCTTGTGGCAAAAATGATGTTGTCACTGAAGTCCCAGCAACTATAGACATCTCTATCTGACAATGTATTATTCAGCTTTCAAATTAAGATTTTGGTTATCCAAATTCAAAAGTAAAGTTTGACCGTGTTTAAGCCAGATAAAGTTTTCTGCATTTTTATTGCCTTAGCATGATTTTACTTAACATAGCTGCCGCTTACAAAAGAATTAAAAGGTTAATACCGAAATTCATCACCCGTCCGCAGAGCACTGGCTAGACAGCTTGACCGTGTGGCAGGAGCGTATCTGACGTAAGCTTATGGCCGCCACGCACGCAGCGGGTGTAAGATTTCGGACTTTGCTTCATAAAACCCTGTGGGTTGTCTGAGGCAAGCAGAGGCATTATATCATGTTGACCGACACTTGAAAGACTGTTTTATTGGAATAACAGGATGTCGTATGATTTAACATGATCAATGTGACAATGCAGCCTTCCTTTAAGTTAAGATTTAGGGACTGTGCCAAGGGCCTACCCTGATGGCTATAGGAGCAAGCTTCGAAGGCCGGAAATCCAGCAAATGTCGCGAACAAGTCAAGAAGCTGAAACGTCCCCGAATTTACGCACGCCCATTGGAGGAAGGAATAGCGTGCCTGTGGATGTATGCAACTCTCTATTCTAAATAAAATGCACTTGCTGCGCTTCATGTTGCTGTTGCGATGTGATGACGGGGCCAGAGATGATGATGAAAACGATAATAACAATGAAAATGATTATAAGGATTGTAGCAATAGTTATGAGAATGACTATCTCAGTTCTGTTGTTTTGTTGTTGTTGCTGTTTTTGATGTTGTTGTTCTTGTTGTTGTTGTTGCTGCTGCCGCTACTAACACCGCTGCCCCCGCCGCCGCTGCTGTTGTTGCTGCTGACAAAATTATGAAGTTGAGGAAGGCATTAAACCAAAAAAACAGGCTATCAACAAACAAGAAGCATTAAACCTAAGAAACATGCTAACAACATAAAAAAAGACAATGAAGAATAAAAATAAATCTGATAAGGACTTTTGTGCCAGTAACAACGGCAAAACAACTCTATACTACAGAGCGACAAAACTATGCAACTGTATCGATATCATCAAAGAACATTCATAGCAAAAACGGCGACTTCACAATCGACAGCAACATCCTTATTGATGGCAATACCAAGGACGTTGAATCATGTGCCATTAGATGCGACAAAACAACTTTACAAGGCGACAAAAGTGTACGGCTCTATCAANGTCTTATAAGACCCGATCATCACCGCATTTAACTAAAACTGATCATCGCCGCACGGGTTAAACCAAAAAAACAGGCTATCAACAAAAAAGAAGCATTAAACCTAAGAAACATGCTAACAACATAAAAAAAGACAGTGAGGAATAAAAGAAAATCTGATAAGGACTTTTGTGCCAGTAACAACGGCAAAACAACTCTATACTACAGAGCGACAAAACTATGCAACTGTATCGACATCATCAAAGAACATTCATAGCAAAAACGGTGACTTCACAATCGACAGCAACATCCTTATTGATGGCAATACCAAGGGCGTTGAATCATGTGCCATTAAGCGCGACAAAACAACTTTACAAGGCGACAAAAGTGTACGGCTCTATCGATATCAGCTACAAAGAAGCATAGCCAAAACGTGCGACTTTACCGCATCAATGATGACAATACCACCCGCAATAAAGACCTTCGGGAATATCAAAACCATCAGTATTCTAAAGCAATAAAAATTCATAATTTATCCATTTAAGAACGGAAAGCCAAAATAAGAATAGTCACAATTTCAATATACAAGTTAGAGCTTGCGCATTAACAATGGAATCTCTTACCACCGTAAGCATTAAAATTTCATTGACTGTGCATGTTCAGCGCTACTAGGATGCACTAAGCCTCGATGCGCTAATGTAATTATTCCTATGGTGAGAGATCCCATCGTTAACGCGCAAGCTCTCAAGTAATACCAAATTGCAACGATGACACAGTAACAAGCACGGCAAGAGTATCATCAAGAATATCAATGTCTGTCGTCATCATCCAAAACAATAAAATTCCGCTTCGATATACCAGATCGATAAACAGCCGAAACAAAAACAAAAAAAACCCACACACACACACAAAAGAAAAACGGTCCAATTCCATTATCAGTTCTCCAAAATGTAATCTCCTTCGGGCAAGTTTAAGTGGAGTGGGCATGAAAGACAAGGGGGAGGAAAAATCTAATGTGAGGAAGATTTACTGTGAGATTTGAGTTGAGCAATACCCCGTCGTTGGCGGAAGTCTGAAGGTTGTGTGGGTGAGCTGGGTGTGGGTGAGTTGGGCAAAATGCGAAGGAAACAGGTCCCAGGTCTTGTGGGAGGATGGTGATTTGTTTGAATCATCGTGACAAAGATTTCGGCGGAGGAGTAAACAGGTGGAGAACTGGTGACGACAGACAAATCTTCCGTCATTTTTTTCAAGGGGAAAAAATGTGTGTGTGTGTGTGTGTGTGTGTGTGTGTGTGTGTGTGTGTGTGTGTGTGTGTGTGTGTGNGTGGGGGGGGGGGGGGGGGGGAGAGAGAGGTCTTGAAAATGTAAGAAGGAACTCAGTGCTAACATAGGCAGATCCAGAATATCAGGGTTATGTGGGAATATGGAGGACTAGACAACAGCATTAGACTGGGCACTAGTGGCAGACGAGCTCTATGAGATCTGTTGGAGGAGGGAGCTGAGCACATACTGTGTCATAATCATGATGGTCCAGAGCACGTCTGAACGCCTGAAGAAGAAAACGATCTAATGACGTCACCTCTGCCCATCAGCATTTTTGTCAAAGAAAAAAAAATACCTCATGATACCACACCGAATGTAATTAGAAAGTAAACACATCTGTGATGTTATTTTTTATCCGCGTTTGGTCAGAAAAGGAAGAAAATAATATGATGGCGTCATTCTGCTCACCATTTTGTCAGAAATAGATAGGAAGAAAAGTGAATTATGTCACTCTGTTTGTCACTTTGCCGAATATAAGTTGGGAAAAAAGTCACTTTTTACACAAACTGAAACTGGATGGTTTCATTCTGACCGCCATTTTGTGAGAAGGATGTAGGAAAGAAACAGACTGATGATTTCATAAATTTTGTTGGAAGCGCAACTGCATAAGAGGATTTTAGCCGGAAGTTCCCATTCGACGTCATCTAATTCAAACTGCGCATAAAGAAGAGGTAAGTAAGAAATCAAAGTCCGTTCGATTTAGGTTTACTTTAAGCGACGACGCTTCCTTGAGAACAAAAAAATGGAGAAGTGGGGTAGGGGATGGGCGCTTGGGAAAGCAGTCTCCCTTCCCCCGTCAAAAACTAGTTTTAGCAATTCATATGCATCTCCTACGGGTTACAAGGACGCACTTACTTCCGTCGCCGCTAAAGGTAAATTTAATCGAAATCAAGGACAAAAACATGAGAACAAAAGACAGTTCAACATAGCTCTCTTTGCCTCTGTCTTCATCAGATTTCACTCATCGACTGAACCTTTTCACCCTTTTAAAAAATTCATGTGGGATCCGCCTGCGATGTGAAAGGGAGCGACGTCCCCAGTTGCCGTTCCGATCCTGGCTATGCCAGCCTTCTTCCGGTCCTCCATTTCTCTCCATCTCAATTTAGCGATCTGCACTATTTATCTTGCGTTAGCGAGACAGTTTACTTCCTTTCTGTCCTCCTATCTCTTTCTTTATTTCTTTCTTTGCATTTGTTTGTCAACCTCTCCCACTATATGTGTAGGTGTCTACTGGTTTGCTTGCATGTGCGCTTACACAGATGTGATGCACCTATTTTGTTTTCCTCTCTCACTCGCTTTCTTTAATTTACATTTTTTTTTTTTGGTCATGCTCTTTCGTCTTCCGTCCCAGTTTCTCAATGTCTTCATAATTTTGTTTGTCTGTTTGCACGCATGCGAGCTCCCAAAAATGTCTTTACTTTCTCTTGCTTTCTCTCTATTTCTTTGTCTCCCTCGGTCTTATCCGCTTCATCCGCCCACAAAGAATACCCAGTGGAACTTGTCTCAATCCTTTAAAACACACATAGAATCTATTCACAGTCGGTGTTATGCAATAGTCATATTATAGTGGTTATTAATTTTGTGGCATACAAGATGGTAACATTACACTGTGGTCGTCTCGATATACAATATAACACGTAATAAAAGAATATAAGGCTGTAGCTAACTAAGGAAGGAAGGAAGGAAGGAAGGAAGGAACGAACGAACGAACCAACGAACGAACGAGAGAAAACGAACAAATGACGTCACCTCGACAGTAAACGTGAAAAACTATTAAGGTTCACGTAAATATTCCTTCCGCAGTGTTTTGAGTAGTGACACAACCTGCCCACACATCGTTCTCGCAGCACAGGATGAGCGCCGCTCAGATGTGAATGTGAAAAAGGAACAAGGTGTCTCTAGGTTACATAAAGTTTTGAAATGGGGAACATGTGTGGGATAAATCTGTCTCGGTGTTGTTTCTGCTTGTGTTCAGGTGTATATGGGGAAGAAGGAGGGGGGAGAAGNGGAGGGGGGGAGCACAGTGATTTTTTGGTGCGGAGGAACGCGCGTGAATCAATGTGTGTGAATAGGCCTATGAGTATGGGTAGGAGCAACGTGACTGTTATTGTACTTGTAGGTAAATGTGTATGTATTAAACTGAGGGTGCGTGAGGGTGAGTGTAGTGTCACTGTTTGTATGGAGAAGGAGGCCTACATCTGTTGTGTATGGGTGGGTGTGAGTATGTGAATGATATCACCGTGGGTGTTTACACTGGGGAGGTGCAGGTTCGTCAGACTGTATTTGTGTCGTTCACACAGTAGTATGCTTCTCTGGGAGTGAGAGGTGAGAGACGGGCTTGCCAGATTTTTTTTTACGTGTGGTGCCAAATTGATTATCAAAACTTGCCACAGATAATCACACACACACAGAAAAAAAGCGTAACTTTCTTTCAGCGTCAGTCTATTTTATTTTGCAGCAAACCTTTACTTTTTACAGAATAAAGCAAATAACAGGTAGGTAAATTTATAAAGGCATGTTCCCAATGGCAGAGCTAAACAGTGGCATGTAGAATTTCACCCTTCGCTGGATCGCTGCTTTTAATACAATGGACATCTAAATGTGCAGATGCAGCATGGCTGGTGTGAGCTTCAGACCCGCACTGACGTCACAAAATGATCCCATTTAGAGAGAAAGAAAAAATGATTGAAACTGGCTGAAATAACCTCCCACGCACGAAACCTCCGACACCCCAGTCGCAACAAAAAAGGTTACCAAGCTAAATTTTAGTTGCCAAAGACTCTCTCAAAAACGCAAGATTTCTGAAATTTGGCACCAAAATCGCCAGACTGGCAACTCTTGGTGAGAGATGAGGCCACCTGCTGTTCGCAGAGTAAAAACCAACAATAATTATTTGACTACCAAGCCTGATAGGTGAGCAGTACAGGGAGGTAGCAAGTGGTGGGACCGTGAATGAAAACAGCCTAAGCCAAACAAATACATGCCACTATCATAGATAACATCAACACCATCAGCACCTACAACATTTGCCGAAGAAGATGGTGGCAGCAGGAGCAGCAGCTCTAAGAACAACAACTGCAACAAGCGAGGGTAAACGAATCGAGGGTGAACATGGTCATGAAATTGAACTATAGTTTGTTTCCCCTCGCCCTTTCCCCGCCTATGAGGTAACGGAATAGTGCATTCTGTCAGTGCAACTTGAGTGAAATCTGATTAGGCATGTAATGGGCTCCAACACAGTCACTGATTAATAAATAAACCCGGAAGTAAATTACCACCGAAGGCCAAAGTGAGCGCTCGATACATTAATACTGTTTTGATGTTTCTGTTTTTTCGGACATTGCAACGGGCAAGCAGTGACCATACCAATACAAAAAAACAACTCACTGTTTCGGACTGCACACGGCAGTCAAATTCCTGTCTCATAAGAGTTTAACATCTACAAATTGGTTTGATTTTGTATAGTTCTGTTTATGACTCTCCTGACTTATAACGCTAAAGCCGAATGTGGTCTCTCTAACTACTCACAACGGTTGATGCAGGTGAAGGTGTCAATCGGCACTCTCTGGCCCTAGCCCAATCGAAAGACGCTCAGGCCGGTCTAATTTGGCTAGTTTCAAAGCGGACATGCGACACTGAGCCCAACGAGGCAATACTATGACATAATCAGCTGACGTGGTTGGGTGTTCTCGCTATGCCAGAGGTGTATCTTGGCGAAAGTTGACAGCAGAAATGCAACCACTGAGAGACTAGCAAAAACCTGTTGTTAACCTTCGTGATACGGTGATAGAATTTATTCTACCGCCCGCTAACTTTGCTTGAGTGTGGCAATAGAATATATACGCATCTCCTTGCCGATCTCTGAACTAGGCGGTCGAATTTTGTACTCCAGTGTACGTGACTGGCCAGCAGAAAACGGTCGTTGTTTGTAACAATGACAATGCACCCTGCTGGAGGTTGGACCCGAGAAGCCTCGCGCCACGAGAGTTAAATATCTGATGCTGCAGCCTCAAAGCTTTTTCATTTTCTCTCACGTCTTCAAATTCAGTATATAAAACATAGAGGAGCAACCACATTCGCAAAATTTCCCGCGGGGCTCGGCTGACACCGTTAATCATTCGTAGATCTGGAATCGAAAGGATCATGTTGTCTTTCATCAGCTGAATTGTCCACAGAATTTGAGTGCAGTCGATAAAGCCTAACTGTAATCTCACAGTGAGTCGATAGAGTTTGTTTTCTTGTACTACCTGCTTCTCATTCTCCAAGTGCGCTAGTGAATCGAAAAGTACATCCAACGTGTGAAATGTTAAACAAATATATGTGTCTCTTTCATCTCCCCGACTTTAATGTAAAACAACCATCGTAATATGTCGTGGTAAGATACCTGATACCGGTCGTATCGAGACGAAAAAAATGCATACAGGTAATATTTCTCAATATCTCAACATTACCACTTCACTGCCTGCACATTCTGTAATATGTGCTCTGCTGACAAAGAAATGCCTGGGCTGAGGGTAGAATTACAGTCAATTACAGGTAGCGGTCGCTTGACAACATGACGTCACTGCGCTAAGAAAATGGCCGGAGTCAGATTTGGGTCATTTTATAGCAACAAGGATACCATGTATCAAGGTCCCTGCTGACATGGTGAAAATTAGAAATGGGCCAATATTTTCCCACTAAGATTGCAGTTGTTTATGATATCAAGGTCCCTGCTGACATGGTGAAAATTAGAAATGGGCCAATATTTTCCCACCACGATTGCAGTTGTTTATGATATAAAGGTCCCTGCTGACATGGTGAAAAATAGAAATGGGCCAATATTTTCCCACCAAGATTGCAGTTGTTTATGATATCAAGGTCCTTGCTGACATGTTGAAAAACTAGAAATGGGCCAATATTTTCCCACCAAGACTACAGTTGTTGATGATATAAAGGTCCCCGTTGACATGTTGCAAAATAGAAATGGGCCGGTATTTTCCCACCAAGACGGCAGTTGTTTATGATATAAAGGTCCCTGCTGACATATTGAAAAATAGAAATTGGCCAATATTTTCACACCAAGACTGCAATTGCCTAGATACGCTGACCCTTTTTTGCTTTGCTATAAAAATGTTTCTCCTGCGTTCACTCACAAATGGAAAAAAAAATGACTTAGGCCATTTTCATACTATAGTGCGGCGATAACATCAATATTTCTATAATAAGAATTAGACCATGAGCTGTATGCGCGCCGGTGGTTAACTATGGAAAATCCCGCTAGAATTTTCTGGGTTTCCCGTTGTTAGCGGCAGCTGGCAAAGTTACGCGGCATTGTGTGTGCTGTCCCCATGTGTAGGTGCGAGAGCGCTGGCAATACTACGTCAAGTCGGGGGCACCGTACATCAGCGCCAGTCACACCTGGCTGCACAATTTTACCGCGTCACAGCGCCACTCGCCAACAACTGCCTGAGGTATGCCTCAACGGGACAGAAAAACCCGTAACTGCGCCTCTTGGAGCTCTCGGTCCATTACCGGCTTTATGTTGGCCAAATCATTCAGCCTTACAAACTGTACAATTATGCCTTTTCTTGTGTTAGATTATATTTCTATTTTAACTATAAGAACATGTATTATATAAGCATTATAATGCGGCCACAACTATTTTCATGGATGTGGCGGTTTAAAGCCGCACTCATAGACAGATTATGTTCTGTGTGTGATAATAACTCTTTAGGCGATGAATTTCACTACATTTTCGAATGTTCAGGCTTTAAAAAAAGAGAGGGAAATTTCTTACCAAAACTAGTTCAGAACAACCCTAACATCTTCAAAATAAAATTAATCTTCAGTGCCAACCAAACCTACAGCATTCATAATCTGCCTCGCTTCGTTAGAAAAATCATGGAGGCATTTTGAGCCGTCTTCCAAACCTTTCTGTTCCCTCCACCCCCCCCCCC
>JAWQUT010000121.1:1205685-1219726 GCA_033807755.1 Ellobium chinense
ATAAAATCTGACCTGGCAATACTGCTCACGCGCGCCCTCTGATGAAATCTTTTGCGAACCCATCAGATCATTTCGATCTCCAGTGGAAGTGTTGACTAATGCACGATTGGCTATCAAAGAGCTGAGTCAGGACCTCTTCTAATCAAGACAATTGCAGTTGATGTTACTAAACAAATCACAGTAAACATAGTAACACATGGCCAAACAGAAACCATCCAAACACCGAAACTTAAGCGATGATAAAATGCATGTCCAAAAACGTCAACAAATCTCTGCAAAATCGATAGCAACGACTCCTGTGGCTACAAAAATAGCTCACCCACCCGCAGCGAGCATGTTTATTAAATTCCTCGCAGGACAATAAACCAGATGTTCTAGATCTCAGTCAAAACCAATTAAGCAGATGGCAGGCAATGAGAGATCCCTCCCTCCCCTTCCCCCACCTCAACTCCGCCTCTGAACCACTGCTGATAACATTCATGAGCAGTGATGTAAACAGCCAACCAGCAAACCAGGTTCGCGCTTCCATTTATGTGAGAATTTTATTAGGGGACCACATAGGGCTGTTAATATAATAATAAGGATAAAAAGATAAAATTAGCCTTTATTTTACCCTGAAAGACATGTTTTACAATACCCTACTGTATCACACATATTGTTCATAATAATTAATACATATACAACAGAACATATAAAACCAGGGGCGTAGCGTAATGGTAGTCAAATAGTCACTGACTACCGCTTAGAAAAAAAAGCCTCATAAAATGTTTACAAAAGCAAACTACCAAAAAATATTGAAATAAATGCCAGTGCTCATAGCCCATTATTAATTCGCCGCCTTGTAACATACTAAGCCTCAAACAGCTCCAAAAAGCAGAAAAAAACGCTGCACAAATCGCTTGAAATGTTTATCACAACAATGGGTACTTGCACCCTGGCTGAGCCCCAAGCGCAGTCCAGTTTAGCTAGCCAAGTAGTCATTTTGGATTTTGACTACATAGGTTAACCCGCCGGCTACTATATTATGCGACAAAATCAGCACTTTAATCCAGACTGAGCCCCAGCAACACCCACGAGTAGTGTTAGAATTTCCATGCCTGTAGGCAAAATTCTAAATGCCTACGGAAGAGAAACGAGGTCGTAAAGAAAGAAGTTAGATGAATGACTTCCCCTGTTTTCATGCACCGACTTGGAATTGGGTCGTGTGGATTAGCTACTGCCTGTGTGTTTTCTTGTTTCGGTGCTCATAGGCTAGACTAGATAGATCTAGGTCTAAAGTCTAGATCTATACCCTGAAACTGTATCAGTTTTGGCAAGATGGATTTAATGAAACTGCTAGTATACGGTACTTGGCTGTTTACCTGCGACATGCGACGAATACAAGACACCCTCAATTATGAGGTAAGCCAGACACCTAATATTTTTAAAAAATGTCTAATGTTCGTTGCTGCGGAAGAAAGTTGATGAAAGAATTATCCATTTTCTTCGACACCGTCCTTAATTATTTTCCCCACATGCCCTCCTTATCTGTAAGGAGTAAACAATAGGTCAAAACTGTTGCTAGTACCATTGTTGTTATTGTTGCCGTTGTTATTGCTTGATATTGCTTTGTTATTATGCAGCATTCCTGGTTTAGATAGTAAAGCAAATCTTTGGAATATAATACTACTTTGTGTCATGCATGATGCCGCGTCTCTACTTAAAGTGACGTTGAGATAGACAACCATTCGCCTAACACTATGCAAGTTTGAGTTTGCCTACCTGGTTTCGACCCCCGCGCGACGCCCCTGTATAAAACATATTAATATATAACAGTATCGCAGTATGTCAGCCATTGTAAGTCGGCGCACAGCAGTGCCCTATTCCCCTCTGGCTAGAGTGTCAGATATTCATTCACACCTGGGTCGAGTAGCATACCTTTCCCAAGGACACCACAATGCAAACCGCTCAGCCCGGGAACCGAACCTATAAACCAATGACCTTACAGTCTTCAGTTTGGGAGAACAACTTACAAGCCGCACGGCCACAGTGTTTCTACATATTTTTAGTGTATTAAGACTTTAGTGTAATAAGACTTTAGTGTATTAAGACTTTAGTGTAATAAGACCGATTTAAAGAGAGAAAAAAAACTAATAATACACTTAAATACGCCTTTTATGAAACAAGCCTGATTCGGAAGTTGCGATTTTCCGAAACATTCTGCTAGTCCCAAAGTAATCGCCGGGTTAGAAATCAGTCCTATGGCTAATGCAAAGTTATTCAATAATAATGAATAGAAAGAAATAGTTTAGACCGTACCGAAATATTCGTTATGAGTGTATTCGAGGGTACATACATTATCTACCTTGAGGCCCATGATGCCTCAGTGCTGTTGTGTTGCACTGTGCTGTTTTGTGCTGTGCTTTGCCGTACTGTGCTGTGCTATACTGTGTGTTGTGTTGTGTTGTGTTGTGTTGTGTTGTGCTGTGCAGTGCTGTGCTGTGCTCTGCTCTGCTCTGCTGTGCTGTCCTGTGCTGTGCTGTGATTATTTGTGTTGTGTAGTGTTGTGTTGTGTTGTGTTGTGTTGTGTTGTGTTGTGTTGTGTTGTGTTGTGTCGTGTTGTGTTGTGTTGTGTCGTGTTGTGTCGTGGTGTGTTGTTACATGCTTTGGTTGTAGCGCAATATGTGATTGTGTGTTGAGATTGCGATGTAGTCTAATCAATTGTGGTGCTGTGTGGTGTGGCTTGGTGATATATGGTGTTGTGACGTGTGGTCTGGCGTCGCGTGCTTAAAAATGTAGCGGGTATGTCCAACTCTCCCTTCCAGATTGATGGTCCTTCAATCCTAAGAAGTCTTTGCGTTGCTTCTGTTTTACACAAAATGCTTGGACTCCACCGACAAAGAAAAACAAAATCCAGATCCCGACCTCAATCCTATAGCCCCTCAAAAAGGAACCCAAATATTCTCCGAGGCAACCATTTAATAACATCCCTCCTCCTCGTCCTCCTCCGCCGCCTACGCCCCTGTCAGAACAAATAACAGATCACCCCACCCGGGCGTGCCCTGATCAGATTAGTCTGGGCAAAAATCTCAACACTATCCTTGTAAGGCTATTAATAATGAGCTCAGATGATGACGTGGTGCTACGCTTATTTCAGGCTGAAACCACGTTATGAAACTTCGCTTAGACTGTGAGCCCCAGAACCGTTTTTATTTCATTTTTTTTTTCTTTTCATGACGTAGGAGACCAAGCGATTTTTATCTAACAAAGGAAAAATGACGTTTGTGTCCAGATATCTTCGAGCTATTGTCCAATAATTAATGATATATTTAAGCAAATATAGAGGGTTAAGTATTGAAGCAAGCATGTGCAACATCTTTCCTAGAGACCAGATCCAGCCCGCAAGGAGGTTTAGTAATCAGTATGGCCCACGGCTGAGGTTTAACCCTTTCGCTGCGTCATAGTTTTCCAGTGCTGGTGTCACTAAAGTAGTCTACCATGAGTCTATTAGGAAGATTTCACTACTTGGATAGGAAATTTCATCCATGAATACGTCGCATAAAACACGGCTATTTTATTGCAGGGATGTACGGGTACATAATATATCTGTTGCAACAAAATATAAGTTTGTGCATGTACGCGATACATAGTGCAAGGTTAAAAGAGAGGAATAACGGCCGGATTTTCATGTTTTGAAAACTGAAGGCAAAACCAGGCCCCTTTTGTCCAAATGACCTGCCTAATCACGTAGATCAAAACCTTCACCTTCCATCGATGTTAACGTGTAGCGTTGGGTCAACAAATTGTAAGATCCGTTGGATTCTTGTCCGGGCCAAAGCAATAGCACAGCAAAGAAAAGCAGGCACAATCAAACTAATACTGACTACTATACTAGAGTTGTTTGCCTAAGGGGTCTCTCACGGAGCTCAGTTTCGTTTATGGACACGAATCTCTGTGTAATAATTTACAATGCCTATTGTCAGCCTTTGTGTTATGAAATTTCAAAGAAATACCTTTCAAAACTATCCCGATTTTGAGATTTTAAGTTTAATGATAAGAAATTAGATCTACTATCACTACTATGCGGAGTATTAATGACCGTTCTTGCAGAGCATTTTACTTGTCAATGGTCTACAAGTGCAATAACAATGACGTGATCCATGACTTCTCAGTCTAACTAACTCCTGTACCAGGGTTATCAGTTTGGTAATTTAAGTGTCACCATTCAGAATCTGCTGTTTTTGAGAGATGTCTGGTAGCTAGTATTTAGCGTGATCTTCTCTTGATACTTTTCCAAACTTCTATTTCAAACATATCATTAATGATTATTATTATTATTTATATAGGATTAATCGTAGGGGTCATTGAATTTTCAAGATAACTGTAACGATTAACTGAAAGTTATCACCCAGCAGTTTGCGATTATTCTCTGCCATAGGGTTTATTCTGTAAAATGCAGTGATTACATCAAGCTTTTCTATTCTGAACAGTGAGCAGGCCTAATAATTTAGTTTTGGCTATTGTTGGCACTTTTTTGGCATCACGTCTGAAAAAAATCTGGCAATCGGTCTTTTATACGATATCAGACCGACTGACGTAATTAGTTATTTGGGGCTGTTTGGTGTCTCCGAATAGTGCAAACACTTTTGGAAACTATAAATACCTCCAGAGTGACCAACCATGTGTTACTACCTTTTCTTCTTAGTACTCCTGTAACAAAATGGCGTCCCCCCCTNCCCCTCCTCCCCCCCCCTTCACGATTCATCACAGAGCGGTCAACTGTGGCTCTTTCGTCCTTAATATTTTTACGAAAGCGTCTCACTAGATGATTTAGTTTCGTGATCCATTGCACACCCTAAAACCTCTGCACTCAGGGACCCATGAAGATATTTTCTGGGCTTTGGGCTGCAGATGTCCTCGTTCCCCTATCGTTCTCCTTTTTTATTTTTTTTTCTCTCCATCCTTCCTCCTCTTCTCTTTTCTTTCCTGGGCTTCCTTTTCTTTCCTGGTCTTCCGAGCATGGTCATTTCGAATGTCAAGGACTTCAATTTTTTTTAAAAGCTCTAATCCTTTACCTTCCCACTGTAATAAAACATGGCTTTTACAGCTGCGTTTAGCCACAACATTTACACCAATTATGCGTTTACAATCCTTACAAAAAGCGAAGATAAGATGTTATCATGGGCTTGAGGTTGGAGTATTACCTGTCTGGCAGTTTAATATTGTTCTGCCTCCATTACTTCCCTTTCCCTATGCTCTGGCTGCTCAATTAAATAAACATTATTACACCTTTTCTTATTTTAAATAACATTGCCCTAACGCCTATTCCATGTCTGTTACATTCCTGCAGTACTGAAGCAGGATTTCGTATACCTGGGTTTTAAAAAAGAACAAACTCATAGGTGTAATACTCTTTTTACTGTATATTATAAAAAAAAAACCACATATAAAAGGCATATAAATTTAGAATTTAGAAATGTCCTTTTCACAGTATTATATTAAAAATGAATTTGAGGTAGTAACTATATTGTGTATTCGAAACACCAGATGCATGAAATTCCAAGGCAGTGCAAAATATCGTCCGACGAAGTAGTTGCCTTTCCACTGGATCTATTTTCTCCCTTTCTCTAAAACATTAAAAATGCAGTTGCCAATTTTTTGGAGACGCCGTCTCTAGTTCAAAACCCTTCACTCTATTAACCCCCTCCCATTGCTACAGTCACTCTTATAGGTTATAAAAAAAATGACAATTGGCAGTTCCCTCGCTAGAGCAGTTTTTGTCCCCATACCAGTACCCTTTCCATCACACTCTCTAATCCTGAAAAACAAAGGACAAGAGGATTCGATGAAGCAGGCTGCATTAACTAAAGTACACGTTGTATCGGTAATGGTGAGAAATTCATTACGCTATTGTTCTATGCGACAAGCATTGGTCAAAGAATTAATATTTCATGCCTCTGGGGCCACATACTTGGCACAACAGCGTTTGGTCATGGGCCTGTGAGTAATCAAAAGTGCGACAGAATTATGACACTTTAGCCAATCGAGTCTTAAAACAGCTGTCATTTTAGTTATCGTACAGTTCAAACAGAATACATCTTCTTCCTCATCGTCGTCATCAGCCAGCCTAAGATTGAAATGCCTGCCTGGGCAATTGCTACAGAATTCAACTCCAGTCAGGCTAATTTCTGAAAAAGGTTTGGCTTTACAGCAAATCAGTTTTGATTGATTGTAACAGGAGTTAATTTATTCGTTAAATATAAATCGAAACTGATTGCCAACAGCACCTGATATAAAAATATGCAATTTCAAACAATCCCTACAAAATCAGAAAACTGGCCATGAGGAGGGGGAAAGGGGCTGAATTTGAATTTGAAGGCTTAAGATAGGTGCAAACTTTTAGACTCAGAATAGATGAGGAGGTTTAGCCACTGAAGTATAAACTTTGTGGTTGTTGCTAAGTGGGTAACGTTACCCTGTTTACTGAGTAAGCAGACTAAAATATTAGGTATCCTGCTTCATTGCCAATGTTCTCAAAATCTAATTAGTTTATGGTCATTTTTCTTTGTGTCAAAATTTGGAGACAACATGTGTGGAAAGTCTTCTGGCTTGGGACCCCTGGATAATTTAATGACCAACGTGAAACTCCTTATATAGCCAACAGTGAAAAAAACAGTGGCATTTTCATATCTGTAAGGTCAGAGCTTTTCAGAAATAAGACTAACTGAAGTAGCATTCAGCTGGAATTACCCGCCTCTCAAATAGAATCTGTTTTCCTCCTTTAAGTGTCAGCCCGTCAAAAGATTTTTTCCTTAAAATGGTGGGGCCATGACAATGTGGCATTTGTTCGCCATTCATGTTGCAGGCAGTGTTGAAGTTCATGTTCCACCGTCATCATATGCTCTCGTCCACAGGAATATTGACTGGTACATGATGGCCCATGTTTTTCGTTGGCATCTTCAAGTCTCTTAATTTAATTAAAATGAATCGGAACTTGACCAAATCCAGCTGTGAGACGGAAGTTCTCATTTTCCTGAAAGAGTGTCAAGATCTCAACATCATAGGAAGGAGTGTTTTGACCCACACTCGAGTTTACACTGCTTGACACAAGATTTTGTCAAGATAGTGATTTCATTTAGTTGGACCTTGATGTTTGGCGGTGACACACATAATTCACCATGTGTCAACATAATATTATATCTCATTATATGTTTCATAATGTGTCTGTGAAAATATGCCTGACTGAGAAAGAGAAAAAAAGAATATAAGAAGTTTGTGTAAGTGATGGCAGGCATTCTCAGGCTCTGGATGTTGAATTGTTGATTCTCTAATAATGTTGCAAACAGAAAATGTTGAAATGGGGAATGTCACGTCTTTCACACTTTGTGTACCACGAGCTTGTCAACTTAATTACCTTAGCAAGGCCTTCTTATGAAGTACATTGCTTATTTACGTTTCTACAGCATTGTTACAATAAAGAAAGCAAAACTTAGATGCAGAGTTGTGACGATGGTACCGGTATGTTAGATCGTGTTTTCAGTTCAGACAGTAATAATGATAGAGATAACTGGCACAAAAAGTATATCTTATGCTGCAAGGGTTTATCCCAATCTCAGATTCTGGCCCTCTGACTATCATACAATAATAAAACTAAATGCTGCTTATATATCTTGTATCCACGCTCACAAGACTCCACACTAATAAGACCAACAACTAGACCAACAGTTTGCTACAGTTCATACCTGAGCCGCAGACTACGATTTGAAGACGTTGCATGTAATATGTTTTTCGGCTTTTCATCAGCGTGACTACTTTTCCGAGCATCCTATGTGAAATTGTTGCATCAAATGACGCAGGTGTAAATGGATTCCTGCGTACTATAAACAAGCCTGCACCTCCTAGCATCAGATACAATAGGGTGCCAACACACCAGCATCCAAATGTCCCACCAAAATAACAAACAGTAGCTCCATGGAAAGGATAAGCTGCATGCATGATGAGCATCTCTGGGACGTCTTGGAGAGTGCCAATGTATATGGTGAATACAAACTTTTCTTTCCCGGTCTACCGGTGTCATAAAGAAACCCACATACACCCAGAAAGCCACACACAAGATGGAAGAGACATTACGTCAACAGCATACCACAATCCTGCTTGCATCCTGCTGTGGCAACAAATATTGACGCCCACCTGGGGGTTAAGGGAATTAATATACAAAAATATACTGTGCATCAAAGAAAGCACAAACTGCTGTGATATTCTAGGGCAATGAGACTTTGCTGAGCCCTGGAGGAACTCTTAGCCGAGGGTATATAAAGTTGGCACTGGACTGGATGGAATGAGTTCAGGAATGTCAGCCTCTGGATATATATAAAGTTGCAAATATTCACCATGATGCCACAAATTCACCATGGTGCCACAAAATCTTCCATCCCGGCAGAAGATGATAAAAAAACAATAGGCGTCAGGGACTGGTTGAGTTGGATGTAACGGGCGAGACACACTGATTGAAGCAGCATTTTCCTCTGTTGCTGAATTTTCCTCATTAGTTTCCTATTTCAGGGGGGAAAACATGCTAAGCAGACCAGATGTCATAGTTTACAGTTTACATAACAAAATACTTCTCTTGGTTTGGCTTCGGGTGGAAAGAGAATTGCTATGCAAAGCTGGGCAAGTTCACAATTTGAGTGGTTTTCAGATCAGAGCAGTTCCCCGTTGGTTTTGGAAATCGGCATTCTGTTCTGGTTTTCAAGATAGATGTGAACTAAACTGAAATTTAGGTAGAAAGTTAACGCTCTGATCAAGCAGGCAAAATAGCTTCGGGTCGGATCTGGATCAGATTGTCCAATATTATAGCTATTCGGCTCAGATGAAGTTCACGTGACCTGACCTGAAGTTCACGACTGCATTCATATGATCTCAGTTCTGCCCAGTCCTGCCCAACCCATATGACTCATAAAACTACCTCAATTTACAAGTGTTCTGTGTCCAATTGGGAAAATCCACTGGCTCTCCCAAGGTGTGCTCAGGCAGGGTTTAGAGTTTGGAGCAAGGTTAGGAATGCAAAAGGGTGAATACTGCCCAGTGAGTCTTCCAAGGATACAGTCTTTTCCCTAATCCTACTTTTAAGATTAATTCAGGTACATCTTGGGGGAGTCTCAGGATTCATGTAATATTTCATTAACAGAGGTAACGTTATACATTTAACTTGAGAGCTTGCGCATTAACAGTGGGATCTCTCACCATCGTAAGATTTACATTATTGCATCGGTGCTGGATGCACCTCTAGTGACGTTCAATATGCGGAGTTAATGTAATGCCTACCATGGTAAGAGATCCCATCGTTAATGCGCAAGTTCTCAAATATTACTCTGTAATTTTTCCCATCTTTTTTTCTTCATTGCCTTCATTCTGAAAGAGGGCAGTGGAAAGACGTAAAATTCAAGTATGGAGTCTAAATCTGATAACATGGTGGGTAGAGTTGAAGGCATTGTTTCTTATCCGTTCCCCATCCCCTTGTATAAAAATCTGATAATTTTTCAAGCACTGTGGATCCCAGGATTAGTTTACTCTGGTCCGGGAATGGGGGATGCTGGCATTTCAAAAGATTTCAACATACTTCTGAGTTTAAACAATGACTTGAAAAATTATTTTTTTTTAATGTATAAAAACTTAACTTTTACATTGCAGAGATACAACTTGTTGCTTTTGTTGCTAGTTTAAGAAATTTTAGTTTTTGCCTCTGAGATTGGCACCTTTTAACCTGGACTCATATAAAATATGAATAATTTTCTATGATGACAAAGATTTCCCGATTTTAAATGAAGATGAAGATAAACAGCATTGACGTCTGGGTGCTAAACGTCTGGATGCTATACGTCTGGGTGCTTTAAATGATGTATAGTGTAGAAAATAATAAGGAAGGTGATTAGTGTTGAGATGGAGGAAGAGGTATGTCTAAAAATGTTCTTATGTCTTAGAACGGTGCTGAAATGATCACGATGACGTCATCAACTTTGGCGTGCCTTTTGCCAATAGTCTATACACCCTTAGCATCGCATTATTCAAAAGCCACGGCGTGTTTTGTATTTTACAAGTTTTTTTGCATTACTCCCTAGAGCTCCCAATGACTTCTCCAGAGGACAAAGAAAAAAGAGAGAGACACGGACGGAATCGCTTAAATGCTATAAATAGAAGCAGCTTCTTATTCTAACTCTTAAGTGTGTGTGATGGTGTTGTTGTTAAATACATTTTACTTCTAGTTTTCTTGTTTCCTTTTTATCTATTCTTTGCTTTATTCAGTTGGCCCGGTTAGCTTAAACAACGAAGTCAAGATAAAGTTCATAGATACAGGATCGTCATGTAACTCTAGGGTACTACGTACATTTTCAGTTTACAGAAGCTCTCTCTCTCTCTCTCTCTCTCTTGCTCTCTCTATCCCTTTGTCTGTCTCTATCTGTGTTTGTGTGTGTGTGTGTGTGTGTGCGCGCGCATGGGTGTGTGTGTGTGTGTGTGTGTGTGTGTGTGTGTGTGTGTGTGTGTGTGTGTGTGTGTGTGTCTGTCTGTCTGTCTGTCTCTCTCTGTCTTTCTCTGTCTCTCTCTGTCTCTCTATGTCTCTCTCTGTCTCTCTCTCTCTTTCTCTCTCTCTGTCTCTCTCTCTCTCTCTCTCTCTCTCTCTCTCTCTCTCTCTCTCTCTTAATCTATATCTCACTATGTAATGCACTTAGTCACATCTGTTTTATCATTCTTTCTCTCTTTTTTTTTTTTAACTCAGGCTCTCAGATCTCAAGTTCAGTCCTCTCAGGTGATATTTGTCTCCCAGTCTCTCCCAGGGCCAGCATGCTTCAGATTTCTTTTCATTTTTATCATCATCATATTCTTCTTCTTCTCTCTCTTCTCTCAGTAGCCTCTGTTCTTACTCTCCAAATTCTTAAAAATAATATACTGCATATCACCACTTCACTTCAGTTTTATACCTCTATACTCTTTCTCACTCCATCTTTCCTCCTACTATTCCTCCACTCCTTTTCTCCCTGGGTTTTCGATACACTGGAAAACACTCCTCTCTCATTACTGATGCTACCTCATTACTCACAGTATTGTGAACATCGTTTCACACTGAGTAAACAGTCTGGCCCGTTATACCCTTAGACGACCTGGCATCATCACAATCTTAGACTGCGATAGCCAAAGGACTTCTGTGCAGACAATTTAATATCCAAGACTACCTTTTTCTTCCAAGCCTGTTTGTGTCTGTCTTTATTTCTTGCTTTCATTGTTTCTTCTTCTTTTTAGGCATGTTTCTTTTACTCTTTCTTTCTTGCATATTATTTTTTGTCATGACTGCATGGTATTCTGTTCATTTCTTCCTCCCAATCAGTCTTTCTTTTTTTCTTTTTCTTTCTTTCTGTCTTACTTTCTTCCTCTTTCTATCTCTTTCTCACTGTAATAGTTGTGATAAGTGAGACTGAATAATATGTATATGGATGTATCGCTTTATGTTTCTCACCTCACATTGTCTTCATTCTCTTTATACCTTTCTCTGTATCTCTCTCTCTTTCTTTCTCTATCTATCTATCTATCTATCTATCTCTCTGACAACTACTTTGCCTGAAGCTATCACTTTGTCCTCTTACATTCACTGCCTTCCCTCTTTGACTCTCTCTATCTTCCCCTCAGGGCTGCAACAACAAGCCTATCCTTAACTCTCGTCCTGCATCACAATAGCTTTTCCATCCTTCCCACTCTCTCTCACTCTCTCGCCCTCCCTTTCTCCTACTCTGTCCCTGTCGTTATCTCTTTCTCTGTCTCTCTCGCCCCAAGGTTGCGAGGACATGCTACCCCGCTGCCAAGGATAAACCAGATCTCATTTCTTGAGATCTACAAATACCACCGATGTCTCTGGAAACGATAAGGAAAATACCACCAGCACCCTAAGCGCCCAGTCTGCCAACAAACACACACATGAGCTGCACAACCATTAAATTCTCTGCTATATTTTCTATTACACTAGATAGAGGCGAATCCAGATGGGGTCCTATGGGAGATCAAGGTCATCTTCCTCTCCTTGGAGGCATTCCAGGAATTTCTAATAGAATTTTTTTCGTCTTTCTCGAGATAAATGGGGCTCAGCCAGACAGCAAAACGTTCTCACTGCTGCCGATGTGAGTTGTAAAGTTTCATAGATTTCGACCTATGTTGACATCTCTAGACCTAACACGGGAGTAGCAAGGCCGATAACTCTTCAAAATTGTATCCATTAATAAACGGTAGAACTCGATGCGGCGCAAGGAACCTAAATGTTGGATTTTTTAAAAAGTAAATCTTTTATTGCTAAGTTCCGATCAAATTTAGAGGTGCAGGATCCCACCTTATCTCAAAGCACTGCCCCTTCCACAGAGGCATGAAGAAAAAAAACGACTGTGCAGATTTGTTTGGGTCCACTCTCCATAGGGCACAGTAACCAACTTCTAATTTCAAGCACCCTGAGGAGTTTTGGATTCGCTGGTTCTGAAAAAATAGATTTATGAGCCCAGCGGCACCCCACCCTCCTTTCCATCTTCCAACCTCCTCCCATCCCCCCTCCCCGGAACAAAAAAATTGTGTGATGTCCTTCCTCATCCATCCACAGCTGACCCTCTAATTCCTGCCCGTAACTGAGGCCAAACAAATGTAAGCTTGTGTAAGTGTAATCGTATCTAGGCAGGTGGAAGAGCTAAAATTCCTTGTTTAACATCCAGACCACGTACAAAAACATACGGCACCCTTAACTCTAGTCAGACAACACGGCAGAACATGGTTGGTTACTCAACGCTTACATTCTTGTGACCTATGTACAACAAAACGTTGAGCCTCAACGTTGGCCTATCCCTTATCTTATTAAGCAATTCTTAACTCTTTCGTATGACGCACATGTCCATCCTTTTCATTTATTACAAACATCTCTTTGACGTATCGGTTCGTCCCGGAAGTAGCATTCCCCCGTCGTACCCGAATGACCTGTACGTCATATTTCCTAACAAAAGATGCGCCATTCCTCCAAACTAAAGAGATCGTTTTAAGTTAGTGACATTAGTACATGAAAATATGACTCAGCAAAGGCATTAATATATAGGCCTTTTGGGACTCGCGGTCTCTGAAAAAGTGGTTCTATAGCTCAAAGCCATACCTCCAGTCCCGAGTATTATGTCACGTGATCATGCAGTCGGTTCAACAAGAAGGAAAATTTAGTTTCAAAGCTTATTACGGAAAACTCAGACCACAATGTGTATGTCATTACAAAATGACAAGTTACGGGACGGATCAATCAATCAATCAATCAATCAATCAATCAATCAATCAATCAATCAATCAATCAATTACCCGACAAACCAATCAACCAACCAACTAACCAACAAACCAACCAACCATACAACCAATCAACCAACCACCACCCCAACAATCAACCAACCAACCAACCAACCAACCAACCAACCAACCAACCAACCAACCAACCTCCGGAACTCTTATGTATCCCGACCAGCCAGTGATCCTCTCACACCCTTCCCTTTTCAAAGAATTATGTACGAGTTAACGTGTTACAAAAATGCCAGTTTACTTTTTGTAGACCCAACGACCACCTGGATACCTGAGAGCCAGACCGGCCTAACCCACAAAAGTTTCTAAAAATTAGATTTTTTGCATGCCGCCTAATGGGGACATCGTCCATCGATATTTTTTACAATGGAAGCTTTACGACAAATGGATACCCGAGAAGCAGACCGGTATAACCCACAAGTATTGAAAATTCTGAAGTGCACAAAACTTTAAATGCGATTTTCTCGAAAGTGAATCTGTGTGGGTTAGGTCGGTCTGCATACCTATTTTATATACGAGTATCATCAGTGAAAAACATAATAGCAATCAATGTAGCAAAAACCAAGGAGAGTTTCGATACCAGTGAGAACCATAATGACCATATCGCGACCTAATTCTGTCTACCGTACTGTGGCTTTAAGGTATGAAGATGCCAATAGCACCTGGCATCAAAAATAGAAAACTGGCCATGGGGGTGGGGAGGTGG
>JAWQUT010000121.1:1237598-1257785 GCA_033807755.1 Ellobium chinense
ACACACACACACACACACACACACACACACACACACAAACACACACACACGCACGCACACACACACTCAGAGTAGACTTTTATAATCTACCATTGCTCTCAATCATTGATAAACCTTGAATTGTTGAAGGATTATGCCTGCCGCGTTATTTTGTATCTTTTGTAATTTATCTAAATTCTCTTCCGTAACACCAACCATAGGAGAATTGCAGTGACCCAGACGGGATTAAAAGATTTATGTTTACAAAGTTTTTGTGGCTGATTCAATCGAGTAAGGTCGCAGGCCACTTATTCTCAGACAAGATGATTTTGCTAGAAATGACACACAGAGTGTATTGTCAAAGATCATCACTAGGGTTCTAGCCTTCTCATTTAGACTGATATCGCTGCCACCTATCGGGATGGATGAGACATGAAGAGATTTAATTCTCGCAACGATAGAGCATGATATTTCTTCTCTTTTGTCATGATTCATTTTTAGCTTGTTTGATGTCATCTAGTTTTTTTTTTTGCTGCTTCATTACAATATCCAGCAAGTTTTAACAAGCTTTTAACAAGTTTTATTATACTTGCCCAAACCTTGCTTGACGGTATCAGGGCTGTCAACATTACATGCAGCAAATGGCGGAATAGACACGAACAGATTAGGCAATACATCTTCATAAACAATTAACAACATTAGCAATTACGCTACCCTGGTCTTCTGGGTGTGTCGACGTGTAGATCTATGTATCATCAGTACACATACATCATGAGATTTTATCAAAGACCTAGAGTAAATAATGATAGATTCGGTTGCCGGGTGCTGTCACTTGATGTATTGAAATTCGCCCAGCCAGAAAATACATCACCTCTGTGGGATGTAAAACCTCAACAGGTATCTGGCATTCAACATGCGATTCAGCACAGTGTTAAGTCTTCGGCCCGTTATGCTGTCAGTACATGTAAATTGCAGTACAAAAAAAAATTTGACGTCACCCTCTTTTCGATTTTTTTACATTTGCGATGTTTGTTGTTCGCTTCTTTCCACTTATAACTATTGATTCTATAACTTCCGCAAACCTCAGTTCAACAGCCTGTCAAAATGTTAGCCCCGATTTTGCTAATGTCAGCTGTCGTAAGTTATTTGTAACCCATCTGCTGACTTTTTAAGGCGTGTAGCGAGTAATATCACTTAAATACTATGTGGAAAAATTGGCTATTATAACTCGACTAGCCACCATTTTTGTTTAAAGCTTATGTAACCTACCAACACCGAGCCTTGCAACCAGCTCCATCAATTTATAAGGATAGGCAACATATCAAGGCACTAGACCCTCACCAAGGGGGAAAAAAGGATTAGGCCTTCTTGAGAAATATACATTATATCCAGACAGTAACTCAGTTGACCTACATTGATTTGTAACCTCGACCTCACTGCTCTGTACCATCCATCAGTAACCACCATCATCACAAACACCACCACTACCACTGTCAACAAAACAAGCACCACAACTAACAAAAACTAAACTGAAAAAGATGTTCATGCGGGTTTGCAAATGTTGTCTTTTCTTCTTTGTCTTAAATATCTCATGATTTGTCCAAACAAAAACAAACAAAAAAAAAATGCAGAACTAGAATTGGACTTCTTGTTTGTGATATCTGAACCATGAAGATGACATCGTCCTCTGGGCTTGGTGTCCGTGAGACCTGTGGGAATATAGATAGATAGATAGATAGATAGATAGATAGATAGATAGATAGATAGATAGATATCATTTAGTCGGTCGGTGGATTTTTATGTCTGTATGTCTGTCTGCCTGCCCCCTTGATTGCCTACTGTCCGTCTATCTGTCTGTCTGTCTTTTTGTCTGTCAGTCTGTGTAACTATCTGTCTGTCCGTTGGTTTATCTGTCCGTCTGTCTGTATGTGTGTTTGTGTCTGTGTGTCTGTCTATCTGTCTGTCTGTGCTTATATCCATTGTCTCTATACATGACAAAAGGGCTACATACCTCATTTGGTCTTATCATTCCAGAGACAATATTATGTCTGCCACTCTGCGAACAGGAGGTCTGTGGTCATATGGTTTCGGCATCACACGCTTCAGTAGGTTTGGTACCACGGTAACCTCGGAAGCCTCGGAAGCCTGAGTGGCTGGAAACACCCCGATGGCCAGGCTGAACAGCGCACACAAAAGTGAGAGGGCCACGACTTTCTGCATGATTCTTGTTTCTTTGTTTTCCTTTTTGAGAAGTTTGCAAAGGAAACTTGTCAGATAGGAAGGTTATTATGCGTCTTTGGTCACATTTTTGAGTTTATTAATCCGTAGAACTCTCAGCTCCCTTTTTCCTCCCTCCTCCCTCCTTCCCTCCCTCCCTCCCTCCATAACCATGTAAATGCCATTTACATGGGCTACTGCCAAGCAAAGCCATAGTATGCTGCTAGAATTTTCAGTTTCTAGTGGTACAGCCTTTTAAAGGCAGTACCAAAATATCGGTCTTTCGGATTCAATAGTTTAACCTTATGAGTCCTGTAGCCGTATGCATAATCCATACTTTAGTTACCGTATTGCGTTAACAACAGTGAACACTACTAATAGTTTGGGAGTTTCCCGTGGTTACCGCGCTGCCTTAACTAACGTAAAGCTTATGCATACGGCCACTGGTCCACTCTGTGCCTGAGCTCCTGGGCTCCGTGTGTCTCCATCTCGGTGTATTGCGACTCCGGCAAAGTGTTATTGATAAAATTCACGTTCTACCGAGAATCCGGTCGTATAGGGTTAATGTAAATTCTTTGTGTGTTGTTGCTGATAACATCATCACTGCACTCCGGACATGGCCATAGGTGCTCCTATACCCACGCCACAAACCTCCTCAGAGAAAACAAGCAAGTTGTACCGGTAGACATCGGGTGGAGGACAAACTGTATTCCTTCCAGCTGGTCTGCAGCTTCTATCACTTCGTTTCACCACACCCATCTCCTTCATACGACTCACTGCAAGATTGTTGTCCCAGGTCTTCTCCTCCCTCCCCCCACTTAGTTCCTTTTCCAGTTCCTTATGGACATCTGCTGTGCTTAAACACTGTTCCTCGGAACTATGAAAATGCTGCCAATAAAGAGGAGCTAAAGAGGAGGAATGAACACGTTCGCTTCCAATCTGAGCCCATTTTAAAAAAAAAAAGAAAAGAGGAGGTACGACAATCCGGGTATGATATAGAAAATGGCAGTATTCTCTTCTCTGAAAAATACTGAGAATAAACGGAAGATGCAATAAAGCAGATTGCCAAGCATCTGACAGTCAAATCTGCGAAAAGAATTTATTGCCGTGACCGTGAAGAGAAACTATACGCAGCTCTGCCCATAATTCTTGTATCTATTACATAGTTGGGAACTTGGAAACACATGTATCACTTTTCCGGACAAACTATCTGGTGTGAGGGTACAAACAAAAAAAAAAAAACCACATCAGTCATCATGCCGGCCCTCTTGCTTTGCTACTTAGAATCGCCAAATTAACAAAAAATAAATTTACAAAACTTTCCTGTATTTCTACTGCCATTAGTACTCTTTGTCCGGAAACGACCTGTCTAAACTGAGTATTATTTTCATCATTCATCATTATTGTTATCATGACCAGGCATCAGTGAATAATAGGAGGCACATCTCAACTCTGCTGGCTGCATTATTAAAAATATTATTTTTATTGATATACTGGAACATCTCTGGCAGGTCATGGCGCATTGTAGACGACCTTAATGGCCAGGACAGATAGAGAAATTAGTTCAGAGTAGCTTAAAATATCACACATGATAAAAATCTAACGTAGTACCGTATAATTCAGAATGAAGATAATATGTGCCTGGCAGATATAGCAATTTACACCACTTAACGTAAGAGTCTGAAATTTGGCAAGACATCCTGGAATTATGAGGAGAAATCACTCTTCTTTAGGAACATATGATATATTAGCGAAGTGATCCAAATTTGTACTAGCGTCGTTTCAGAGAGAAAGAGAGAGAGAGAGAGATAGAGAGACAAGGAAAATATTTAAACGTAAAATAAATAAATACTTCAGAAACTCTAAAGCCCATGCGCTAATACTTTCCTGAGTTAAAGCTCACATTGTTGAGTTCAAACTCGCAGCAGCAGCGGGGCCTCTACCACTACCATACCAACAGTTACAACATCAAAAACAACAACAACGACGACAACAACAACAGCAACAATAACATCAAGAACAACAACAACGATAGTAGCAGTAAAAAAGGAGCAGAATCTGCAACAGAAGTGAAGCCTCACGAGCAAGATTGAGACTAGATTTATCTACAATACTCAACGTACTAGGTAGTGGAAGCAAGGCAGTAGCTCTTCTCTGGTCGGGTATTATAGTCTAACTGTACTATCCGATAAAAGCCCTTCAATAAAATACTCCAGTCTCTCTTATCATTCAAAATCTAGAATATAAAATGTAATTTATGAAGACTATTCCAGATGCTATCTTTACGATGTAAAAGGTATAGGCTATTCCAGCTTAAGTGGTCTACACAAACACAAAATCAACTATAGTCTGTTCACAAATAAATGATCAAGACTTTTCTTTAATATTTATCCCTTACGAACGAACTGTTTCGAATTATGCAGAGGCCCCTAAACCAATCTGTCTTAACGGGAAATATTTTTTGTCTTTTTCTCCTTGTTCATGGGAGAGATTTTCTTACTACGTAATCCTTAGTAAAAATTTTAAAAAATCGCAATTCCAGCGTGGTCAATCATTTAATGCTTTTACAGCAACCTGACGTAAAAGGAAAACACCAAACCATAGCTTTGTTGCACTTCGGTTACTGGCATCGTCATTCTCGATAAAGGTAAATAACAGAATGTGTAGGAGAAATTTAAAAGATTGTGCTGGAAACTAGACCAACTTCCTATTCTGTAACTGGGGCCAGCATGGCAGAGTGACGACATTCGCAAGACATAGCTCTAGACAGCTGACAGTAGTTTACTGGTTCCATGTATGAGGTGAGAGAGACAAAAGGCTAGACGAGATAAGGCACCGAAACGCACTACAGGGGAAGGGGAACGCCTTGGGAAATGTAACGCAGCGAAAGACGGAAATCATCCTTATCCTTGAAGAGAGTAAAAGGTGTCGTCTGATCTATCTGTGGATTAAATCAATCAGTTATGTGGAAACTTTTCTCCAGGAAACCATTATGCCCATGCACAGTTACTGTATTGATCATGTCACTTTGCAGTATTCCAGAACTTTCGATGACTTGAAGAAAATGTAAAATTATATACTGTGGACAGGTTTTTAACCTCTAGCAATATAGCAAGATAATAAATATGAAACTCTAAGAAAACAAAAGAATGGGCAAGTTTTCAGCATTTAACGACAAACTGCGTTGTTATATTTGCAATGTTAGTGAGAATGTGTTAACATTTTAAGTTTATTCGATCAACAAAGTTGAGGGAAGTTGTGCGAGCAATCGTTTTTGTTTGTATATATACTTTGACTACATTCGATGATATTATGATCCGATATCAGTGCCATAAAAGGTGAATACGGTTAGAACAGAAATCTCGACTTTCTAATGAATACAACAAAAGGCCAGATGCTTATTTTAAACAAAAAATTCTAGATGTCTGATTCTGTGTAGTTGCTCTACACTAACTATTCGTAAATGTGGATGGATAAGGTTAATGGCGTCACACCAAAGTACCTTTGTCGATAATTTGACGGCAGTGGTCTAATGTTTATTCCTCCGTCAAGGCATCTCGCAAATTAAATGGCGGGCCCGAGTAATCCCGTTTGAAGATCAATAGATACCAGTGCCTAATGTTTTTAAATGACTGACTTGCCTTGATAACTACCAGCGCTGTCAAACTCAGTTCTACTGCCATATTATATAACAAAACAATGCTGACTTCGGGACTACCTTTGGATGTTAACTTTCCACCTTGTTATCCCACTTGCAATTTCGTTGTATTGCTTTGGTATCAGTAAAAAAAAGTCGAACGCAATTCTACTATTAGGTATCAATAACATCTGATGTTCAATTCCAGACAGTCTTTGAAATATTCACTTTCTATTTTCTTATCGTCCTTGCACATTCGTTGCATTCATTTTCCGTAGCGTCTTTAAGGGAATGTCCCTAGAGCGTTTCTTGATGTATTGTGTGAGTGTGTGTTTATGTTCGTTGCCCTCAGGCAGTTTCTACCAACATGTTTTCTTTACACTTTACATTCTCAGATTTCATATTTTACAGTTAGACATGTTTAAGATACTTGACCTATTTTCGTATATTTCATGATGTTCACGAAGAAAACCTTTATTACAGACACAGAGATATGATTTAAAAAATTCTGTTGAGACAAATTGTTTTAAAAGCCTGTGCAAACTTTGGAAACAATCCATTCAGTACGAAAAAAGATACTCTTAAAAAACTTTGTTCATCTTTTTGTGAATGCACTGTTGTGAGAACCAGTGAGTTCATTTTTGCTTGGATTTCCATACATACTGAATCTTCAAACTTCAAAAGATAAGGTTATGAACGTACCCAGCTGAATTTTTGTCGTGGTGGAGGATAAAACCCGTTTTTTTTAGTCAGGGATTACAACATTATTCATCATTTTGATTATGCATAAGACATTAGTTTACGGGTAAAAAAAAAATTGTGTAAACATAATTTTATGAAACTTAAATGTAAATACATTCTGAACATGTAATATAGAATGTCAAGAAGTTTGTATTACAAGACACTTTGCGTTCAAAGTTTTTTTTTAAAATACAAATACAAAACGAGCTAACTGAGGCCAACAATAAAATGAAAACTATTAAATGTATTACTGAACCGCTAGTAAGTAACCCCCCATTGGGCATCTGTGACCCACATGACGACACGTGTAATACAGTCACCACAAAGCAATAAAATTATTCAAAACCAAGTCTCTTCACTCTATAGGTTTTTGATATTTTTAATACAAGTGAAATAGTCCTTTGCATCAAAAGATACAGGCGCAGTAACACCCTGAACAATAAATCTGCCAGATTGCATTAAACTTTATATTCTTAGTCGGGTCATGTCTATATAATTCCTAATATGAAACAGTCAAAGGCAGAGATCCAGGACTAAATACCACAGTTCTACTAATCATGTGTAGACTAGTTGTGAAATATGATCGTAAGGATGAGGGATTGTTGTTGTTTTTTTTTGTAATCTAGCATTTATATCCTATCCTTTTTTTTTTCTGGTCTAAGTCAGTGCCTTTTACAAAGTCAAACATNGGGGGGGAGGGGAAGCAATGGCTTTAAAAAAATCGAAGATTCAGTATTTGGTTCCATAACAGCCAAATCTGGCAATCCTGTTACAGTCTAGACTACCAGCCCCTAGTCGCCGAAAGAAAAAGAAACTCGAGAAGTCTTACTCTGAAAAGATCTTGAGTACAAAACAAAACAAAGCAGCTGACCATTATTTAAAAATAAAAAAAAAATAAAATACGACTTTCTTTACCCTGTAGGGAAATTGATTCACAATGGCATACATTGCTATACATCTCACTCATAATACAAACACATAGAACGACTGGAGAAAAAAATGGTCCTTATCCTCTACCATGACAAAAATTTAGTCGGTGGTGATCATAACAATACTTTTAAAATTTGAACATTAGGAAAGTTTTATGGTAAAAACAATGCTAGCATCACATGTTTTCATTTGATTATATTTGTCCTTGTGGCATGAATCTCTTTACAAGCTCAAATCAGCTACTTTATGAGCTCACATTCTTGTAATCTATGAATGTCAGTGTATATTTTTCTTTATAAGAAACCAAAAACACATTGCTAATTGCCCAGCCACCATAAGAAATAAAATTCACATGTATCAGTGTCAGCGGTCATAGCTTTGAAAGCAAGATGAGAGGCTTCTTTATGGTACCAGGTAGAGTCAGGGAGTCGATGACAGATGGGTGATAGGCCATGTGGTAGCCTATATCCAAGAGCAAGACAAATTATTTATTTTTGCCCCTAGTGGAAAATTTTTACAACATTATACAGTGTAATACATTTCATTCATGACGTTTGCATATCCAACAGCACACCTCTAGCATATTATAACCAGAAGTCCATTACAGTACTATTGAAAGTCACCGCAGTGCAGGGTTGGGCAAGTTCACTAAAAAAAGCCAGATCAGATCAAGATTAGATCATTATGGGAAAAATGCCCTTAGATCACGTTTAGCTCAGTTCTAAGAAAATTCTGTATTTTTCAGATCAGCTCAATTCACCTTGATTTTTGCTCAGATCAGATCAAGATCAGATCAGTTCATCGGAGTAGAAAATGACTTCACGAGGATGGCACTAAGCAGCAGGCGACAACCAGCAGATCTACAAAGCACATTCATTAATATTAATGCCAAATTGGCGCTTAAAAATGGTATCAGTCGTGGCTAACTTACCCTTTATCTCGAAAATGTCCCCAAATTAGCATTTGTTTCTAGTGGGTTTATTCTCAACACATGAAATGGTCTGGCATTATTGTAACCTGCTTCATACTTATTTGAACTGGAAGAGGGACATCCCATGAAATGGAGAAATTTTGAGACCTCGCGATTGAAGATGCATTTTGTTTTATATTATGTAATTCAACTAATATGACTCACAGCAACTCACCTCTATGCACAATTACTAACCATTTGCCAACACCATCAATGTTTTCGTGCAGAGAAAATGGTACTTTCGATTTCTGCAACAAACAAACATTCGTCTTCGGATAACATGCTCCAGCCTCCCACGGAATACCAGGTCCTGCTTCATTGCACAGTAATGTCCAACAGCTGCGCTGCATATCTTATCTTTACTTACAGAAGCATCCCACAAGATGCTTGGTAGTCTCGTCGACCATAATACATGAACTGATTTACGGGTTTGATACGAGTCTAGATTCACGCGTATCAATACCTACCAATAATACTCGCCTGGTTGTAGGATTAGCAGTACACGTCTAGCTGCTGAAGTAAATGTATGTGAGCATAGATTTGCATTCCTAGGTGTCATATTTATGTATGTACAGTCTGTGTTCTTAGCGATTAACACATTTGGATGTTATAGAATCCGTGAGATGTGATTTAGTTTAAGTCCATTGTAGACATAGTGGATGGCGCAGTGACACGTTCATGAGTATTGTTTTCTGATCATTCCACCTCTCTTTTCTTTCTTTCTTTCTTTCTTTCTTTCTTTCTTTCTTTCTTTCTTTCTTTCTTCCTTCCTCTCTGTCTTTATTCTTTTATTTCTTTCCTTTTCTCTCTCTCTCATCCAGATTTCTGACAAACGATTTTTTAGCCTCCCAGGATCCAAGAACCCAGAACTCATCAAATGCAGACATCCTGTCGGCGTCGCTCACTTCGTTGCAGTTTTTCCAATTTGCTTTACATTTGAAACGTTCTTTAAGGACTCTACGTGGCTTAGAAGCAGGCTTGACCTTCGTTTGATCTCTGTCTTTTGCACGACCAACGTACTAGACGCCTTTGAGGCGCTGGACAGAACTTTCTGCATGTCTGTAAATAGCTTCAGTGGAAGTTGTTGGTGCGGGGCTGTCTGAAGTCGAACGTAACTGGAGAGATGCATACTCAGAGGCTAGTGATGGTGGTAGTTCTGACTCTGAGGACGAGGAAGCAAAGTCTGGGGGTGGAGGTAGCTCTGATTCATGGCTTGATAATTCTGAGTCAACGGTTGACAGCATCCAATCCGGTGGTGGGCCCCATCACTTGTGGGGGTAAATCGGCGTCTAAACATGGAGACGGCACTGGTACTATAGGTGATATTGGCGATGGCTCAGGAGGTGGCGGTAGCTTATTGCTTCTGTAAATGTGGGCAGCACTGGCACTGCAGATAAGGATGGCACAGACTCATGAGATGATGATGGCTCTGATGGTTCTCTCAAGTTGGATGGCATTGTCTTTCTCGGTGTGAGCACCACTTGGTCTGCTATGCAAGACCCCTTGTTTTTCAGCTCTCTCTCCTCCCCGATCATCTAACCTCACCCCCACCCCTATCCTCGAGACTTGACTGATAAGTAAGCCAAGATTATCGTCACTGAATGAGTGTGAGCAGATGGAAAGTGTGTTGAAACCATTGGCACACGAGAAAATATTTATGCACAGAAAAAGTGGAGGAGGACAAATAGACAGAAAAGTTTGAGAGAGGGAGAGAGAAGGGTGGAGGGGAAGGGGAATTGTAACAGGAATAGTCATTGTTTGGTGAGTGGTTTTGGTTTTTCTGTTGTAACGATGACCGTGAACTTTTATGTATGTCACATTTCTGGACGTCTGGATGAGTGCGAAGAATGTTAGCCTATATTGTCTTTTGCTATGTCATGATCTCTTATAAGTATTATTATTATAATTACTGTATTTTTGTACTGCAACCAAGCAATATTAATTAGCTATTTTCAGCTCCATCACGTGACCTAGGAAATCTTGCTCACACGTTGGTTTGTTTACATGCTCTGCTTATGTATGATTACTCGTCACTTATCAAAATATCCTAGCAATCCCGAGATCACGTGGTGTAACTGACTCGTCTAAAGATACCTCATTCTCCATGTTATAGATAATAAAGTTATTCTTATCTTATCTGCTTTAACTTATCTTATCTTAACTTATCTTATCTTATCTTATCTTATCTGTCGCTGTGGCAGTTTGCTCAAAACATGACGATCTTGTGGTATCGTGAGGCCTTAGACGCAGTTTTCCTGTGGTCCCTTTCTCCTCATTATAATTTTCACTGTAGTTATTTATATTATCTCCCTCTCCTCTTTGATTTTTTCTTTCTTTCTTTTCTCTCTCTCTCTCTTTCGGCAATACAAAGAACTCTCAATCTTTCCTTGTTGTCACACTTTGATGTTGTTTCTTTCAGTGTTTAAATATTTCGTTTCAAAAGAGGTTTCGCCTCTTCCATCGATTCAGAGCTCTAAGGACCACAATATCAGCCCTAAGCACATGTTTATTTACAGATCTTTTTATGATAGCTATCTTAGAGACTGGAATCGTGTGCTGTTTCCAGTATAACTAACTTACCTAACGGTAAGAAATGACTGAGTTTGAACCATTGCCTGGGAATTTCTGGAGTGGTGTCACTTGCTGTGCTGAACAACGAGACGAAAAGGGGAATATTAAGTATATAAACTTCAAAATCGATAGCCCCAGATAGGGCGGCGCCCTTTTTAGTGAATATCGTTTGAAGGTTCAGCACACTGTCATCACGAGAGCCAACTCCTTTCTTTGCCTCACCAGGAATTGCACTTTGTTCGGCCTGTGTGGGATCGCCTACTTTTGCCGGAGTTCACTGGCACGTGGAGGAAGTCACCCCGCCTCATCTGTGCGCTTCCTACCTTTCCACCCGTCTGCACTTTTGAGTACACGTTTCATTTTCAGAGAATGGCTACTGCAGAAGCTTACCAACTCCACCTCTATTGACCAGTCCATAATGTTGAGTTCGTCTGTAAAATTTTTATGGAGAAAAACATGAAAGACCCGAAGCATCATGGTAAAGCTGTAATACAGAGCTTGTTTTTAAAAAAAAATTAGATCTCTACGGTCGTTATAGAAGAGATAAGCATGCGCAGATAACATTTTCTGGTCAGAATCAGATGTGAATTTCACACCTAGCTTGGAACATTCAGTATGATTGTAACACCAAAATGGGCCATATGTGCATGCTGATCCCTGCCAGAACAGTAGGTAAGAGATACGAAATTAACTTTAAAAGCTCTCTAATGATACTGGAGCCGGTATCTTGAGACTTTTTGTACGTTCTCATATAGTGCCCTTTTTTTTTCGGTAGGGCAGGAGAGAGAGAGGGAAGAGAAAGCGAGACACATAGACAGACAGACAGACAGACAGACAGACAGACAGACAGACAGACAGACCAAAACAAAACAAAACAAAACAAAACAAAACAAAACAAAACAAAACAAAATAAAACAAAATATAACAAAAGTCTCTATTCCCTTTCCTTCCCCTCCTTTCCACCGACCCCCCCCCACACACACACACACAGACCACTCCTCCACCCCCAACCCAGCTCTTCAAGCAAAGAACAAGAAACCTTTCCTGATTATAGTCCATAGTCCCATAAACTCTTGCAGTGACCTACGGAGCTCGCTATGTTACCAAGGTTAACGGTGACGATGTTGACCAATTATCGATAATGACATTGCTATGTACCAGGAGCGGCGTGGCGGCTTTGAGCAGGCTGGTATTACATCTTGTAGGTTCCTCCCTCCTCGCAGGAATGGCTGTTTGGTTAATGGCAAGAGAATGTTGACAAGGAAATGAGTGTTTCTCAATTTACCGGCGTCGGCTGATGAGACATCTGAGATCAGGATGGAAGTTTACAGGACTGGATATTATTTCTTTACATAGGACTGTCAACTTATGTTATGTAGGAATTCGTCCCGTTCGTCCATCCCTTCGTCCGTCCTTACGTCTGTTCGTCAGTCATCTAGTCATCCATTAGTCCGATCATCTGTTCCTTTGTCCAATAGAGCGTCCATCCGTCCGTCCATTCCTACTGTTATCATGAGCCAATGCATCAGCTCTCTCTCTCTCTCTCTCTCTCTCTCTCTCTCTCTCTCTCACACACACACACACACACTCTCACAGAGACACACAGANCCCCCCCCCTCCAACCAGCCGTCTCTCTCTTTCCATCACCAACACTTCTCCCTCCTTCCCTCCCTCCCTCTCTCCCTCCTTCCCTCCCTCCCTCCAACAACTGAGGTTTCTCCTCTTTGCGCATTCGCCGTAAACGGACTCACGCGAAAGAGGGACAAAATGCTTTAATGATAAATGGCTAAAAATACGGTGTTATTAAATTTAATAAGATTTGTAAAAATATTTTCCATATTAGTATAAAAGTAAAGAATTCGCCATTTCGAAATTCGTTTACTCCGTGCGCTTTCCAATAGCACAGATCAGGTGAGGAGAGTGTGCATCCCCACTCCTTCCTCTCAGCCCTCAATGTGTCTGTATCCTTTTTCCACTGAGTATATCGATTGATAACTTAATCTACCTCATCATCACTTAATGAGTGTGAACAGCTGGAAAGTGAATAAAAGTCATAGACAGGGCTGTGCAAATATCTCTTAAAGTGGTCTTAAAATCCAAATCCAACACTTTATCCTTAGTGGTATTACTGTAAAATCTTTCTGTGGAGTTGAAAAGTGTTCTGGCCTACTGGGATAAAAATAGTACGAAATCGGGTGAGCGGACACTGTCTGGAGTCGAGAGAGCTTGTATACATTTTCATTATTATTATAGCAAAATAAGTATCATACGAATACCATATTATGTGTATGGCACCTTTTCGTCTTGTCAGACGATAGTGTGGGTTGTGCTGTGGTCAAGATGACAACGTTCCATGACGGTGACCTAATATATGCCCAGCAAGCCCAATGCGTGCGCAGAAAGTCCGGCTGCACTGGGTACAGATTAGAGTTACGTCGCTGGCATTGTCTTGTATTGGCGTATGGTTCTTTGAACGTTGAACTTGTGCTTTTTCTGCAATTGTCTTTTCCTGGATTTTCAGCCCATTCAAGATTTCGGCTCTCCCTCAGCCGCGATCTTCAGTATTACAAGTACTACAACATGCATAAATTATAATTAATTGAGAACTGTCCCGTTCACGTTTCTTTTGTAAGAATTACATTAACTTCGCATTTTAATCGTGTGTGTGTGTGTGTGTGTGTGTGTGTGTGTGTGTGTGTGTGTGTGTGTGTGATGATGTAATGTATGTCTGCAAGTAAGATTGTGTCCGTCGGACGGTAGCTGTGTTACCCATTTTTTGTAAACCTTTTACAATGGGAATAAACAGATTGATTGATTGATTGATTGATTGATTGATTGATTGATTGATTGATTGATTGATTGATTGATAATAAGAGTACATTCAGTCCTGATGCCCTTATGTAATTATTACGATGGTAAGAGATCCCATCGTTGGTGCACAAGCTCTCGCTCGAATATCATAATAAGTTGTATTACTATTAGTATTATCATCATTATCATTAAATATGAAGATATAATCTCAGCCGTTTCCAATTTGATCTTGGTGAAACGTATGACAAAGAGCCGACTCTTCGCACGGAATAATATTATGATGTTTTGATACTGTAACCCATACAAATCACCCTCTTTATCCTTTGTTTTCGTATTGTGGCTTTAAAAGCTTACATCAACAAAATACACTTTGAAATGACCTGTCAGGAACCATCATCAATCTATACTTCAAAACAATACATTATTACCATTCTTGTCTCCCCTGGATCTATTTCTAGGACGAGGCGCGATCTATACGGTAATGGCCATCATGCACGTTTGAACTGATATTACAGATGTAAGATAAAGAGCATCATTATCTATTCAATTTGAGTAAAACGTTTGTGTTGATGTATAAGGAGGGTCATTCCACGGTAACTGACTGGACATTTAGACAATACTTTTTAAACTAAAAGCATTTTTGCAGATTTATTTATAATCTATTTAATTTAGTTTTCTTTGCGCGAATCAAAAGAGCAGTGGCAAATTAACTGACAAAACTAACATTTGACCTAAGAGATAAACTGGATCTCATATAATCACACCTCCAAGGGTTAGTGACTGATGAGACAGATATAGTACCTTCGTTTTTATATGGTAACCCAAAGTAGCAAAATTTCTGAAATTCAACCACTGATAATAGACTAACATATTATTTTTTTCATTTTATCCAACAATAATAATTTAGCATTCTAGGGCCGTCTTTTTGAGCAACTGATGGGACAAAAAATTGGTAACTGAAAGGACACAATGGTAACACAATATTCTAGAGAAGAAAGCTACTTTGCACATAACCATGCACGGGGGAGGGGAAGGGGGGGTCTACCAAAACCCATTATTCCAGCTGCTCTGCACAATGATGCACCAACTTGCTTTATAATAATCTGCATCTGAAAATACTGGTCCTCAGATAACATTTTACATGGAATAACCCAGGAAGCTTTCTGCACATAATATGACGCTTAGAGAAAAACGTGGTCGTATGCTACCATGGTATTAGTATGAAGAGGCCTCCAGCAGGTGTAAAACTGCTAAAAGACCTGTCAAGATTACCTAAGAAAATAACTGAGACTATGAGGTCATAGTAGAATGTAAAATAAATAATAGTACTTTCTCTTTATTAGTTCACGTGTGTAAACATCATATGTTGGATTTGATTGATGGATAGAATAGATTGATTGATTGATTGATTGATTGATTGATTGATTGATTGATTGATTGATTGATTGATTGATTGATTGATTGATTGATGTTGTGATTGGTTGACCAATTTCTTGATTTATTGAGTGAGTTATTTTTTGTTTGATGTTTAATCAGTAGTCATTTGTCATTATGTATGTCCACATACAACTTTGTGGTTTGGGCTTTATCCCAGTAAACCTTATTCAAATTTATACCTTTCCGAGACCGTCCACTATCCTTCTCATGAGAACCTACCTGTGGCCATCTTCGGTTCCGCTCACGAAAAGTGTTTAGATATATAGAGAAAGTGACAAGCGACAGCGATGCGCAAGAAGGTTACACATGTGCATTACTACTGATATAACCTAGGTTGGACTGATTGCTAAGAATATTAAATTTTTCATGTCATTTTTTTCTTCTTCCCAGGGTTCTATGGACCTTAGCTGTGGCCTCCTCTAAAGCAGTTGTCACTTGTCTGGCAGCATTGTTTGGGATCAGGGGCTGGAAAGACTTAGGGCCTGCCAGTGCTCTAACCTTTGGGTCTCTGGAAATAGCCTGGGGCCCCATAGGGCTTTACAAGGTGTTTGGTGTTGTTGTTGGTTGTTGTTTTTTTTTTTTTTTTTGGGGGGGGGGGGTCATGCACCAGACACAATTTTAAAAAAAAAACCAAAAACTTTCTCCGTTCTGGGTTTTTAAAAGTAACTTATTTTATTAAAGTTCAGGTGCTTATCTCCAATAGTGGTCAGTGGGAATGGCAACGGAAATTTGGGTTTTAGTGAAAGCAGTTGACAATACATAGTCATGTAATACATAGGATACAGTAGCCACATTGCACAGCCAAACAGTCAAGGAGGCTCGTGGCCTGTCTGAGTACTCCTGGTCTGAGAACATCATCCCTCTCTCGTGCATATAGTCAATATCTTTGATCTGCCCGGCCTATTTATCCTTGCCCAATCTTTGAAAATAAACAATGGTTCTGCTTTGATGACATGCGTTGTTTCGTTGGTTGTTTGGTTGGTTGGTTGGTTGTTTGGTTGGTTGGCTAGTTCGCCGATTGCTTAGTTATTTGAATGCATGAAACTGGCAGTCAGATCCCGATTATTTAAGGGAAGTAACTCCATGTAAGTGTAAAGAATATGAGCAATTCTACTATTACATTCCTTGAATTTGATGTTTTATTTAATACGTGTTTTCAGCAAGCTTTGTTTAACAGTAATTTCAGGCATGACTGTTTCGTTCACGTCTTCTTGTCCTACTCTCAGGCCATGGCAAATGTTTGTCCTCGTTGGCTGATTAGAAAAGATAATTTCAGGTAACATCACAAGAGGAAAAAAACAAGGCTGAAACAGCTGGAATGTTATGATATTTCATTCAAGCTGAAGACATTTTGTTAACAATGAAATAGATTTTTTTTTTGGGTTCATCAAGCCTTATTCAGATCTCATATCTCCGCAAATAACTGCTTGCAGACTCTGTTGAAATATCAGTCTGGGTGAGAGGGAGTAAAAAAAAAAAAGAATAAACTCATGACTTAGAAGAATAGTCCTTTCTGCTATACTACAAAATTTAGAATGCAATCATAACACTAGATATATCTAATAATAATGATAGCAAGGAAAGTAACAATACTTTTAGGAGAAAATGGGAATCCTAGGTGAGATTTATATGACCTCACTGCAGCAGGCGCCTCATGAGCGTTGTGCTGTCAGTGACGTTGTTTTTATAACATAATGGGGTGACGTAATTTGGTTGACGTGAGATGTAGCTGTTTGTTGGATCTCGTGGTTAAGACGTTGTGGAACGGGAATTACCAGGTCACCCGTCAACCAGGATGATCTCGAGACAGTATGTGCAGTGCATAGACATACTTTTCTTGAATGCGTCCGCCTCTTTCCGATTGTAAAAGAAATGGCAGATCCTGGCGAGCTGCAAGCGTCAGTTGCCATTTTGGATAGCTCAAGCAAACTGATAGAGAGCCGTGCTTGAACATTAATTTTTATTTAAAGCTTACTTGAGCTTTGGAGAGAAAAACGAGGTGGTATGTTAACGCTGTATTACTATGAAGAGTCCGCAAGACAAACTGGACAAACTAATACTGTAACATCTGAGCCCCGTAGCATTGAAACCGTTGATACTGGCACCGTGTACATTTGTTTGTCAATAGTGGTTGAAATCTACTAATGGCACCGTGTAAATTTGTTTGTCAATTGTGGTTGAAATCAACTTTGTCTTCCTCTAGGGAAGACTGTAGTATTGACACTTGTAATCAACGTCTTCTTTTCACTAACTGATCAGTTTTAAATGATCAAATGATACTTTGATTCAAAGCTTTCCTACAAAGAGACCTTGGGTTTGATTTCCGGTAAGGACATGAAATGCCCGGTAAAGGTTTTCTCCGCCCTTCTTCTCAAAATTGATCATTCACAGAAGTGAAAATTCAAAAAACGCAAAAATAATTAAAAATGATCTCTTCCACAATGTACCTCCGAACTCTATTGCGTGCGTCGTTCGACGGGTAACGCTAGCCGCTTCCTACAAATTAAATGTTCACACGGTCATATTGGCATACGTTTGTTAACTGCTGTCACGTAAGTTGGTAATGTGCTTTCAAATGCACATGTTTTATGTGTTTTCTTCTAAAGCGGATGCACCTGAAGTGTTGTTTGATATCAGCATGTCTGTAATGCTTATTTAGGTATGAAGATGCCAATGTATTTTTCACTGTTGGCTATATTAGGTTTTACACCTCTCATTAACTTATCTTGGGGTGCCGTTTCAAAATACTTTCCAAATTTGTAGTTTAGCTCTTCCTCCAAATTTTGACACAAAGAAAAATGCACCTGAACCAGTTAGATTTTGAGAACTTAGGCAGTGAAGCAGACACCCTAATATTTTAGGCCTTTTTACTCAGTAAACAGGGTAACCTTACCCACCTAGCAACAATCACAAATTTTATACTTGAGTGACTAAACCTCACCTATTCTGAGTCTACACATATATTTGCACCTATCTAAGCCTTTGAAATTAAAATCCAACCCCTTCCCCCCCTCCCCATGGCCAATATTTTGATTTTATAGGAACTATTTAAAATTGCATATTTTTATGCCAGGTGCTATTGGCATCTTCATACCTTTAAATGCTTACATATATAACGTTTTCTATGACCACTAGCTGAGATTTCCTGGCGCAGCCTGGGAACGCCGAAAGGACGGGGGCAAACAAATTCATATTAAAAATTATATCTCCGCACTTACATACTCCTTCTATTCCTACGGCAAAATCATTGTGATCAGTTGGGTAGGAGGGTTTTGGTAATCACAGAAATGGTGGTAGGTTTGCAGTGCGACCGTCGGGTCATAAATATCACCATTATGCATAACACAGTAAACACGCTAGCCTGTGTGCCTGCCCAAGCACATTTTTACCTGGGCCAGCCAATGAAAGAACGCGGTCATTCTACACGGCTAGCGTTACCTGTCGAATGACGCATGCACTAGAGTTCGGAGGTACATTGTGGAAGAGATCATTTTTAATTATTTTTGCGTTTTATTGAATTTTCACTTCTGTGAATGATCAATTTTGAGAAGAAGGGCGGAGAAAACCTTTACCGGACATTTCATGTCCCTACCGGGAATCAAACCCAAGGTCTCTTAGTCTGAACGTGCTACCACTCCACCACAGGGACGCTATCTTCACAGCAATGAGGTATTTTCAGACGGGTCAGTTACACCACGTGATCTAAGGATTGCTAGGCTATTTTGATAAATGACGAGTAAGCATGCATGAGCAGAGCATGTAAACAAACCAACGTGAGAGCAAGATTTCCTAGGTCACGTGATGGATCTGAAAATACCTAATTTGATTCTTAAACATCTGCTGCCTGAAAACGTTCCTAATTTCCGCGTGCGAGCCTAGCGTTCACCAGTGACCCTAACATACTTCCCGATGTGTGAACTATTAGGTGTCAGCTATTACTTCTAATTTTTTTTCTGTCATTGTTGATGTAACACTACAGTAACATTCAGAGATTTCAAACTTATTACTGTAAATTTCAGAGAGTTTTTTTTATTAGAACCGCCAAACTACAGTATATCGATTTCATTTAGTTTCACTCAACAGCCGGCCAACTTTGCCATGGATTTTGATTTATAAACACTAACAGACTCCTCTATGTGTCAGCTATTACTTCACAATGTTTTAAACCATTTTGTTATTTGTGTAACAGCAACAGAGATTTATGATCTTGCTACTGTATTCTGCAGGGAGTTGTATTAGATGGCACATTGTCAAGATGTTTGCCAGTTTACCAAAATCTTATAGTATAAAATTTTAAAAACAAAATTAATGTAAAACAACATAGGAGTATTCAGAGGTAGTGCCACTAGTGCTAGTTAAATGGATGTGTATAAATTTCAAATGCAGGGCTGTAGTGAAGAGAGAGCCACTCATTTGAAGCAGTCCATTTGAGATGTACATCATGTTGGAGCAATATCCAAACTGCATCTAAACCTTTTCTTTAATATGGGAGTATTAACTGTACAATCTTTTATATGTATATAAACGTGTTTGTTTCAATTTGTTTTAGCTGATTCTGGCTTTGTTATAATTATGAAATTGCACTGTAGATCTGCCGGCTGTCGCCTGTTGCTTAGTGCTTATCCTCATGGAGTAATTTTCAATTCTGATGAACTGAACTGAGCTTGATCTAATCTTAATGAAAACCAAGGTGAACTGAGCTGATCTGAAAGATGCACAATTTTCCTGGAACTGAGCTAAACGTGATCTAAGGGCACTTTTCCCTCAGTGAACTGATCTTGAGCTGAACTCACTTTTTTGGTGAACTTGCCCAACCCTGGACAGTACAGACGTAGGATAATAAGATCAGGCCTCACCTTCGCGCCACCCAGTCGCGGGCGGGAGGGGGGGGGGG